>NW_026473130.1:0-11089 GCF_026875155.1 Cherax quadricarinatus | reverse complement strand
TTTTAAACCTTTTTTTAACTTAATCCTGGTATAATCAAATTTTAAATTTTAAACTGTAGCATAATCAAACCCTAACATAACCTACAAGTTCACACAGAGTCACACAATAAGGTTACACGGAGTCACACAGTAAGGTCACACAGGGTCACACAATAAGGTCGTACGGGGTTACACAAGCAGGTCACTGCAGAAAAAAGTAATTTGTCAGCTTATTAGACAGGTCACGATTGTCTCAACCAACACTAGCATTCCCACAAGTGTCCAGGCACTCATTAATACTCACTCACACACACACACACACACACCCACATACTCTCTCCTCTCATTCCCTCTTTCTACCCTTTCTCTCTCCTCTCTCTCCCTCTTTCTACCCTTTCTCTCTCCCCCTCTCACCCTCTCCCTCCTCTAGCCTTCTGTCTGTGGTAATAAAAAAAAAAAAAAAAATGGGTGGCCCTAGAGGACGGAAAACCAGAGATCTGGTAGACGAACCAGGGAGGAAAGACTGGGAGTTAGAGCTACAAAAAAGGGAGGAAGAGTGGGGAAGGAAGATAGAGCTTGGTAAGAAAATGGAGGAGTGGATAGCTGAAGAGTGCAGGAAGTGGGAAGTACAGGTCTTAGTAGCAGAAGCTAGGATACAGTGCTTAGAAGAGAAACTGCAAAGCCTGAAACAGATTAGAGAGACAAATGACAATTCAGATGTGACATCAGGAAATTCAATGTCAGGCGCAGACAAGGGGACAGTAAGCAACAACGGAGACATGCCATACGCGAAGGCCCTATCAGACCCACGTGGGGCCAGGGAAAAGACGAGGAGCACACTAAGATCAAATGACAGGGCCGAAGACAATGAAGGTATGCTATATGCAGAGATTCTAACAGCCAACTGCAGTAGCAAGGGACAGTGGTCATGAAAGACAGTTCACTGAGAATAGAAGTTTCAGATATGACAGGGACTGAAGGCAAGAACATGTCAATGGAAGGAAATAAATATGCCTCAGAGGAAGCAGATGGAGACTCAGTGGGAGGAGGAAAGGGCGAGGTCAGTTTTGTGTACGGGCTCCAAGAAGCAAGGGGGACAACTTTGAAGAAATAAAACAGGAGGAGAAAAAAATGACTGAAGGCATCATGAAAACAATAGGTGAGGGCGATATGACCCAGGTGACAAATTTTCAGAGAATTGGGTGGTTTGCGAGTGGAAGGATACGGCCTGTCAGAGTAACTTTCAAGGAAGAATCAGTTCGAACCAGGATTCTGCAAGAGAAAGCAAGACTGAGGGACAAACAGGGGTATCAGGAGTATACCTCGACTGCGACAGAACACAAGAAGAAAGGACTACACTGAAAGAGAGGGTACAGAGACGCAAGGAGAAACGAGAGGCAATGACGAAGATGAGCAGGACCCAGACACAGGAGGAAGGGCAAAACACACCCCACAGAATCTCCCACCAAAAGACTCCAACCGCGACATTCCCAACGCAACTGAGCAACCTATACTACAACCCACTCACTGTTCCCTCTGCCACCAACCCCATATCACAACCTCACCCCAACAGCTGTCCCTTATGGGCATTCTGACCCACCCCCATCATCACAAACCCCACCTACACCACAGCCCCATATAGGCCCCCACCAAGGCTCCCGCTCCCCCAACCCCAATATTCTTGCATGACCACAATGATAGAAAAGAAACTGAAAGTTTGGTACACAAATGCGGATGGAATAATGAATAAACAGGAGTGGAACGAAAGAATCAGTGAAAAATTCCCAGACATCATAGCAGTCACAGAAACAAAACTCGCTGAGACAATAACAGACACAATTTTCCCAACGGGATATCAGATCCTGAGGAAAGATAGAAGGAGTAGAGGGAGAGGAGGGGTTGCACTGCTCATAAAACACCGATGGGGATTTGAGGAAATGGAAGGCATGGACATGATTGGAGAAAGAGACTACATTGTAGGTACAATTCAGTCCGGAGAACATAAAGTAGTCATTGGAGTGATGTATAACCCACCACAGAACTGCAGGAGGCCAAGAGAGGAGTACGAAGAAAACAACAGGTGATGGTGGACACACTGGCTGAGGTGGCAAGAAGAGCTCACTCGAACAGAGCAAAGTTACTGGTAATGGGCGATTTCAACCACAGGGAGATCGACTGGGAAAACCTGGAGCCACATGGGGGTCCCGAAACATGGAGAGCCAAGATGATGGATGTGGTACTTGAAAACCTCATGCATCAACATGTCAGGGACACAACCAGAGAGAGAGGGGAGGATGAGCCAGCAAGACTGGATTTGTGTTCACCCTGAGCAGTTCAGACATTGAGGACATCACTTACGAGAGGCCCTTGGAGCTAGCGATCACGTGGTTCTGAGTTTTGATTATATAGTAGAGTTACAAGTGGAGAAGGTAGCAGGAACTGAAGGGGACAGACCAAACTATAAAAGGGGGGACTACACAGGTATGAGAAACTTCCTGCAGGAGGTTCAGTGGGACAGAGAATGGTAGGAAAATCAGTAAACGAGATGATGGAATATGTGGCAACAAAGTGCAAGGAGGCAGAGGAAAGGTTTATTCCCAAGGGAAACAGAAATAATAGGAAGACCAAAACGAGTCCTTGGTTTACCCGAAGGTGTAGGGAGGCAAAAACTAAGTGCACAGAGAATGGAAAAGGTACAGGAGGCATAGGACCCAGGAAAACAAGGAGATTAGTAGAAGAGCCAGAAACGAGTATGCACAGATAAGGAGGGGAGGCCAGCGACAGTATGAAAACGACATAGCATCAAAAGTCAAATCTGACCCGAAACTGCTGTATAAACCACATTAGAGGAAGACAACAGTCAAAGGACCAGGTGATAAGGCTGAGGAAAGAAGGTGGAGAACTCACAAGAAATGATCAAGGGTATGTGAGGAGCTCAAACGAGATTCAAGGAAGTATTTACAGTAGAGACAGGAAGGACTTATGGGGGGACAGATCAGAATGGGGACACCAGCAAGGAATACACCAACAAGTGTTGGACGACATACATACAGATGAGGAGGAGGTGAAGAAACTGCTAAGGGACATCGATACCTCAAAGGCAATGGGACCGGACAACATCTCCCCGTGGGTCCTTAGAGAGGGAGCAGATATGTTGTGCGTGCCAGTTTCTACAATCTTCAACACGTCCCTGGAAACTGGGCAACTACCTGAGGTATGGAAGACGGCAAATGTAGTTCCCGTTTTTAAAAAAGGAGACAGAAAAGAGGCACTAAACTATAGACCTGTGTCATTGACGTGTATAGTATGCAAAGTTATGGAGAAGATTATCAGGAGGAGAATGGTGGAGCACCTGGAATGGAACAAGAGTATAAATGCCAACCAGCACGGATTCATGGAAGGCAAATCCTGTGTCACAAGCCTTCTGGAGTTTTATGATAAAATAACAGAAGTAAGACACGAGAGAGAGGGGTGGGTTGATTGCATCTTTTTGGACTGCAAGAAGGCCTTTGACACAGTTCCTCACAAGAGGTTAGTGCAGAAGCTAGAGCATCAGGCGCATATAACAGGAAGGGCACTGCAATGGATCAGAGAATACCTGACAGGGAGGCAACAACGAGTCATGGTACGTAATGATGTATCACAGTGGGCACCTGTGACGAGCGGGGTCCCACAGGGGTCGGTTCTAGGACCAGTGCTATTTTTGGTATATGTGAACGACATGATGGAAGGGTTAGACTCAGAAGTGTCCCTGTTTGCAGATGATGTGAAGTTAATGAGGAGAATAAATCTGATGAGGACCAGGCAGGACTTCAAAGAGACCTGGACAGACGCGGACACCTGGTCCAGCAAATGGCTTCCTCGAATTTAATCCTGCCAAATGCAAAGTCATGAAGATAGGGGAAGGGCACAGAAGACCACAGACAGAGTATAGGCTAGGTGGCCAAAGACTGCAAACCTCACTCAAGGAGAAAGATCTTAGGGTGAGTATAACACCGAGCATGTCTCCGGAAGCACACATCAATCAGATAACTGCTGCAGCATATGGGCGCCTGGCAAACTGGAGAACAGCATTCCGATACCTTAGTAAGGAATCGTTCAGACACTGTACACCGTGTATGTTAGGCCATACTGGAGTATGCAGCACCTGTTTGGAACCCGCACTTGATAAAGCACGTCAAGAAACTAGAGAAAGTACAAAGGTTTGCGACAAGGTTAGTTCCAGAGCTATAGGGAATGTCCTATGAAGAAAGATTAAGGGAAATCGGCCTGACGACACTGGAGGACAGGAGGGTCAGGGGAGACATGATAACGACATATAAAATACTGCGTGGAATAGACAAGGTGGACAAAGACAGGATGTTCCAGGGAGGGGACACAGAAACAAGAGGCCACAGTTGGAAGTTGAAGACACAAATGAGTCAGAGAGATATTAGGAAGTATTTCTTCAGTCATAGAGTTGTAAGGTAGTGGAATAGCCTAGAAAATGACGTAGTGGAGGCAGGAACCATACACAGTTTTAAGACGAGGTTTGATAAAGCTCATGGAGCGGGGAGAGAGAGGGCCCAGTAGCAACCTGTGAAGAGGCGGGGCCAGGAGCTAAGACTCGACCCCTGCAACCACAAATAGGTGAGTACAAATAGGTGAGTACACACACATACACACACACACACAGAGCAGGGCAGAGCAACAAGAGCAAGCACACACAGACTCATATCCAGAACCCCACAATCAATCACACTGTCCCAACACAAACCACAATCCACACCCACAGCTCCCACCCAACACTCAGCTATAGAATCCCACAGTACACTGCCAGGTCCCCCATCCTCACAGACCCTAAAACACAGTGTTGGAAAGGAAACTGAAGGTATGGTACACCAACACTGATGGAATAACAAATAAGTGGGAGGAGTGGCAAGAAAGAATCAGAGACATCACCGGTCATCATAGCTCTCAACAAAAACCAAGCTTACAGATATAATAACAGATGCCAACTTTCCAATGGGATATCAGATCCTGAGGAAAGACGGAGGGACCAGATGGGGTGGAGGAGTGGTACTGCTGGTCAAAAACCAATGTGATTTTGATGAGCTAGAGAGAGGAGACAGTGGAGAAGCAAGGGATTACATAGTAGGAATGCTTCAGTCTGGAGGTCCCAAGGTGGTAATTGCAGTGATGTATAACCCACCACAGAACAGGAGGAGGTCAAGGCAAGAGTATGATGAGAGTAATAGAGCGATGGTTGACACTCTGGCTGAAGTGGCAAGAAGGGCTCATGCGAGCAGGGCAAAGCTACTGATCATGGGGTGACTTCAACCACAAGGAAATTGATTGAGAGAACGTGGAGCCACATGGGGGCCAAGAATCTTGGAGGGCTAAGATGTTCGAGGTGGTACTGGAAAAATTCATGTACCAACATGTAATGGACACTACCAGAGAGAGAGAGGAGAGGATGAACCAGCGAGACTGGACCTAGTATTCACCTTAAATACACAGTAGAGTTACAAGTGGAGGGGTGAGCAGGAGGAGCCAGATGAATGAAGCCAAACTACAAGAAGGGGGATTACACAGGAATGAAGAACTTCCTGACCGAGGTTCAGTGGGACAGAGAACTGGCAGGGAAGTCACTAAACGAGATGATGGAATACTTGACAAAAATATGCAAGGAAACTGAGGAGAGGTTTGTACCAAGGGTAACAGGAATAATGAAAAAGCCAGGATGAGCCCGTGGTTTCCCCAAAGGTGCAGGGAGGCCAAAACCAAGTGTGCTAGGGAATGGAAGAAGATAATAAGGCAAAGGACCCAGGAGAATAAGGAGAACAGTCGTAGAGCCAGAAATGAATATGTACAGATAAGAAGGGAGGCCCAACGACAACATGAAAATGACATAGCAACGAAAGCCAATTTGATCTGAAGCTGTTGTACAGGACACATCAGGAGGAAAACAACAGTCAATAGACCAGGTAATCAGCCTAAGGAAGGAAGGAGGAGAGATCAAAAGAAACGACCGAAAAGTATGTGGGGAAACTCAACATGAGATTCAAAAAAGTGTTCACAGGGAGACAAAAGGGAAACTCCAAAAAAGGACAAATGGGTGAGGTTCCCAAACAAAGTTTTGGGAAACAACAAAAAAAACCCAAAACCAAGAAAAGTGAAGAGGCCGGGCCTGAGCGTGCAAAGACACCGAAAAGGCGTGGGGCCGGATAACATATCCTCCATGGGTAATGAGAGAGGGGGAAAAGAAACGCTTTGTTTCCCCTAACAAAATTTATTAAATAATCTACAAAACAAGGAGATTCCCTGGGGTTTGGAGACAGCAAATGTAGCCCCAAATTTTTTTAAAAAAGGAGACAGAAAAGGAAGCCATAGACCATTTGTCCCGGGACATGTTTTAGTTGAAAAGGTCGGGGGAAAAAAGGCTTTTAATGAGAAGTTTGGGGGAACACCTGGGAAAGGGAAATGAAGCTTATCCCAAAACAGCCAACACGGTTTCGGGAGGGGAAAACCCTTTGTGTCACAAACCCTATGGAGTTCTATGCGGGGGGTGACGCGAAAGACAAGAGAGAAGAAAGGGTTTGGGTAAAATTGCATTTTTTGGACTGTAAAAAAGGCTTTTGACACAGTTCCACAAAAGAGTTTTAGTGAAAAAAACTGGAGGCCCAGGCAGAGTTTAGGGGGAAAAGGCACTACAATGGTCAGGGAATTCCTGTCAGGAAGACAGCAGAAAGTCATGGTACGAGACAAGGGTGTCAGAGGGGGCCCCAGGGGGTGACGAGGGGGGTTTCCCAAACGGGGGGCCCAGTCCTGGGGGACCGTGTTTGTTTCTGGTATTTGTGAAAAACGCGGAAAGGAAAATAAAAACTCCGAAGTGTTCCTTTTTGCAGAAATGTGAATTTGGGTTTGAGAAGAATTCACTCGGGGACGGGGACCGGGAAAAGGAAAACCCGGGGATCTGGACGGGGTTTGGCCGGGTCCAGAAATTTGGGGTTTTTTCCTTTTGGATTTTAACCCTCCAAGTGCAAAGTCGGGAAGATTGGAGAAGGGAAAAGAAGACCCCCAGTGGAGTACGTCTAGGGGGCCCCGAGATTTCAAACTTCCCACTAAAGGGAAAAAAAAGATTTTGGGGGTTGGTATAACCCCCGGCCATCCCTTTTAAGCGCACTTTAAACCAAATAACTGTTGCAGTTATGGGCACCTAGCAAACCTAAGAACGGCATTCCACCCTTCAATGAGGAATGTTCAGGACTCTGTAAAACTGTGTACGTTAGGCCAAATTGGAGTTTTGCAGAAACCAGTTTCAAAAACCCCACATATACCCAAGCATGTAAAGAAAATAGGGGAAAGTGCAAAGGTTTGCAACAAGACTAGTCCCAGGTAAGGGGCCCTGTCGTTCGGGAGGGTTTAAAGGGGAAAATCGACCCGCGACCAAAGATAAGACATTAAAAAACTGAGAGGAATTGGGCCAAAAATAGAAAGGGGGACAGAAAGTTCCAGAGATGGGGGCCAAGCAACCAAAAAGGGGGCCAGTTGGAAGTTTTAAAGGACAATGAATCACAGGGGTGTTAGGAAGTATTTCTTCAGTCAAGGGGGAGTTAGGAAATGGAAAAAGTTTGGGAGCGATGTAAGGGGGGCAGGATCCTTCAAGCTTTAAGGAAAAGGGGAGATAAAGTCTGGGGGCAGGGGAGTGGGCCTGTAGCGGCCAGTAAAGGGGGCGGGGCCAGGAGCATGAATCGACACCCGCAAAAAACAACAGGTGAGTACAACTAGGTGAGGTTTCACACCAAAATTTTTGGGGGGAAAATGGGGTTTGGTTTTTCGAGAAGAAAAAAGGTCCCACTGAATCTATCCCTTGTTAGTTAATTTTAAGTTTTTTTTAAGCCTGCCCATAAAGGGTCTGCATACAAGAGGTTTGGGGATGTACACCCAACTCTATAATTGAATCACGGAAACGTAATGACACGTTTTAAACAAACCATACCCCGGGCGGGATTTGAACCCGCCCGGGCCCGGGGTGTCTCAAAAATCCGACCGTTTGCGTTTGCCATTAAATATTAAATTTTTTGTTTCAACTATTTTATCCCTGTTTAAATAAAATTATTTATTTTTTTTATTATTATTATTTATTATTAAATTTTTATTTTTTATTTTTTTATTATGATTATTATTATTATTATTATTATTATTAAATTTTTTATTATTTTTATTATTTTTATTATTATTATTTTTAAGGCCAAAAGGGCAGCTCGAAAACTGGGAAAC
The DNA here is from genome assembly GCF_026875155.1 of Cherax quadricarinatus. Classification (NCBI taxonomy): domain Eukaryota; kingdom Metazoa; phylum Arthropoda; class Malacostraca; order Decapoda; family Parastacidae; genus Cherax; species Cherax quadricarinatus. The sequence continues at coordinate 2,848 of NW_026473130.1, read as the reverse complement.
CGGCAGGAAAAAAGGGGGGTTCTAAGGGACAAAACCCGGGTACCGGAAGGGGGTGTACCTCGGGCCGGACAGGTCACAAGAAAAAAAGGAAGATACTGAAAAAAGAGGGTTGCAATTTCTGCAAGGGGGGGAAAAAAGGGGGGCAAGGGGAAGGGGGGGGAGCAGGGAGAAACCGACCCCGGTGGAAAGGGGGCAAAAAACAACCCCTTTCCCGAACCCCACAAAGGGATTTCCAAACCTTTTGGGAAACCCCAAAACAACCAAAAAAAAAACCTTTTAACCAATTGCCACTTTCCCGTACCCTTGCCCCCCGCCCCCTCACCCCCAAAAAACCCCCCCCATACAGGAACCCCGAGTTTAAACCCCAAAACCACCCCCATACCCCCTCCCCACCCCCCCCCATCCCCCTAACCCCCCCCCAAAACCCCACACCCCCAGTAACCCACAGTAACCCACCCGTAAACCCCCGTAACGGGAACCCACACATTTACCCCCCTACCCCCAACTTTCCCCCCCAACAAAAAACCCCCCCCTCACCCCCAACCCCCTACAGGGCCCCCGGACAGGGCCCCCTAACCCCCCCTTTTTACCCGGACCCAGTTTTAGGGAAAAAAAGTTGAAGGTTTGGTACCCGAAAAGTGGAAAGGAAAAACGAATTTAAAAGTGGGAGTGGCATGAAAAAATTTAAGGAGGCCCTCCCCCGAATTTACTGCGGTCCCCAGACCTAAAATCACGGGGGGAATAACCCGCGCGTCTTCCCCCCCGGGGTAAACAGATCATGATGAAGGATAGAAGGAGCAGAGGGGGAGGGGGGGTTTCACTGTCATTAAAAAACCCAATTTTGGGGTAAACAGGGTGGTGGAAAAAAGGACGAGGTGGAAAAAAGGGATTACATAGCAGGTACAATTTTTTGTAGTGGAACTTTTAAAGGGATTAAATTTCAGTGATGTTTTTAAACCCGCCACAGTTTTTTATAACTACCCGGAGTGAGACCAAAAGAAACACTGGTTTGGGCACACTAGCTGGGGGGGGCTAGAAGAGCTACTCTAGTTTGAACAAAGGTTTTGGTTTTGAGCGATTTAAAACCCCAGGGAGAATTTATTGGAAAAACCTGGAGCCACCCTGGGGGGGGCCCCAAACATGGGGGAAAACATTGTAAACCCACTTTTGGAAGAGGGAAAAAGGAGTAGAAAAGGGGGAAAAGGCCCAAAAAATATAAAAAAGGGGGGGGATACACAGGCATGAGGATCTTCCTGCAGGAGGTTCAGTGGGAAAAAGAGTTGGGAGGAAAGTCAGTAAACGAAATGATGGACTATGTAACAACAAAATGCAAGGAGGCAGAGGAAAGGTTTCTTCCCAAGGGTACCAGAAATAATTTGAAGACCAGAATGAGTCCTTGGTTTACCCAAAGGTGTAGGGAGGCAAAAACTAAGTGCACTAAAGAATGGATAAAGTACAGAAGGTAAAAGACCCAGGAAAATAAAGAGATTAGTTGACAATCCATAGCATCGAAAGTCAAGTCTGACCCGAAACTACTTTATAGCCACATCAGGAGGAAGACAACAATCAAGGACCAGGTAATCAGGCTGACGAAAGATGGTGGGGAGCTCACAAGAAACGACCAAGAGATATCTGAGGAGCTCAACACGAGATTTAAGGAAGTATTTACAGTGGAGGCAGAAGGGACACTGGGAAGACAAAACAGAGGGATACACAAACAAGGGATAAACCAACAAGTGCTGGATGACATACACACAACCGAGGAAGAGGCGAAGAAGCTCCTATGTGACCTTGATACCTCGAAGGTGGTGGGACCGGACAACATCTCTCTATGGATCCTTAGAGATTAAGCAGATACACTGAGTGTGCCACTAACCAGAATCTTCAACAAGTCAGTGTCACTGACATGTTATTGTATGCAGAATCATGGAGAAGATTATCAGGAGGAGAGTGGTGGAGAACCTGGAACGGAACAAGGTTATAAACGACAGCCAGCACAGATTCATGAAAGGCAAATCCTGTGTTACAAGCTTACTGGAGTTTTATGACAAGGTAACTGAATTAAGACACGAAAGAGAGAGGGGTGGATAGACTGCATTTTCTTGGAATTCAAGAAGGCCTTCGACACAGTTCCTCGCAAGAGGTAAATGCAAAAGCTAGAGGATCAGGCACACATAACAGGAAAGGCACTGCAACGGATCAGAGAATACCTGACAGGGAGGTAACAACGAGTCATGGTACGTGACGAGGTGTGAGAGTGGGCACCTGTGACGATCGGGTTTCCAGAGGAGTCAGTCCTAGGACCTGTGCTGTTTTTGGTATATGTCAATGACATAACGGAAGGGATAGGCTTAGAAGTGTCCTTGTTTGCAGATAATGTGAAGTTAATGAGGAGAATTAAATCAGTCGAGGATCAGGCAGGACTACAAAGAGACCTGGACACGCTACAAGACTGGTCCAGAAGCTGGCTTCATGAATTTAACTCCGCCAAATGCAAAGTCATGAAGATCAGGGAAGGGCAAAGAAGACCATAGACAGAGTATAGTCTAGGCGGCCAAAGACTGTAAACTTAACTCAAGGAAAAAGATCGTGGTGTGAGTATAATACCGAGCATATCCTGGGACACACATCAATCAGATAACTGCTGCAGCATACAGGCGTCTGGCAAACCTAAGAATAGCGTTCCAATACCTCGGTAAGGAATTGTTCAAGACTCTGTACACCATATACATCAGGCCCATATTGGAGTATGCAGTACTAGTTTGGAATCCACACCTGGTCAAGCATGTCGAGAAATTAGAGAAAGTGCAAAGGTTTTTAACGGATAGCCCAAAACTAAGAGAATTGT
>NW_026473129.1:0-49082 GCF_026875155.1 Cherax quadricarinatus | reverse complement strand
TTTGGTATGTAACCCCGGGCCCCGGGGTTGAATTGTTTTGGTATGTAATCTGGCCTTGTTGGACTAGTTTTGTTTTGGTATGAACCCGGCCTTTTTGGACTTGAGATTTTTTTGGTTTAAGCCCTGGCCTTTTGGGATTTGAGATTTTTTTTGGTATGTAAGTCGGGCCCTTGTTGGGACTTGAGATTGTTTTGGTATGTAACCGGGCCTTGTTGGGATTTGAGATTTTTTTGGTATTAACCTGGCCTTTTTGGGACTTGAGATTGTTTTGGTTGTAAGCCGGCCCTTTGTTGACTTGAGATTTTTTTTTGGTATAAGCCGGGCCTTGGGGGGCTTAGATTTTTTTGGTATGTAAGCCGGGGCCTTGTGGACTTGAGATTTTTTTGGGTATTAAGCCTGGCCTTGTTGGACTTGAGATTTTTTTTGGTATTAAGCCGGCCTTTTTGGGACTTAATTTTTTTTGGTATGTAACCCGGGCCTTTTGGGACTTGAGAGGGGTTTTTGGTATGTAAGTCGGCCTTGTTGACTTGAGAGTTTTGGTATGTAAGCCTGGCCTTGTTGGACTTGAGATTGTTTTGGTATGTAAGCCTGGCCTTGTTGGACTTGAGATTTCTTTGGTATGTAAGCCGGCCTTGTTGGACTTGAGATTGTTTTGGTATGTAAGCCTGGCCTTGTTGGACTTGAGATTGTTTTGGTATGAAACTGGCCTTTTGGATTGAGAGTTTTGGTATGTAACCGGGCCTTTTTGGACTTAAATTTTGTTTTGGTATGAAGCCTGGCCTTGTTGGACTTGAGTTTGGGTGGGGAATACCAGCTAAAACAATTAATATTTTTTGTCGATATAAAATCCTCTGACCCAAACTGACTACAGATTACATTTTCCTTTGCTTGAACATATACCAGGGGGTTTTTTGTGGGCAACGCCCCCCGGCCAGGCTGTGACCGGCCTCCCATGGATCAAGGCATGAAAAAAACCAGTCTTTTGCTGCGGCCTCACAAACTGACAAAAGAACCCCCACCCCGGCGGGTCATTACTGTTTTTTGGGCCGGTCCAAGCCTTTTTGAAGACAACCAGGGTTTATTGGTAATCCCTTTAGGTATGCGGAGCAGTTAACATTTTGGGCCCGACACTTACTTCTGTCTCAAGCGTACTCGGCGCCCTTTCTTTTTATTTCCGAACTTGCAGGTCATCCTTGCTATACCTGGGAGCACTTTTTCCGCTCTTTTAATCACACTACTTCGTTCTTTTTTTTCACCTAAATATCGACCTCTTCCGCACTGAACATAAGAACCCCCAGGTTGAGTACAAATGACTGTACCACGCAAGACTCCCTACTTCACACGGCATCAGGGTCACAAACCCCAAATTAACCGATCATATTCACGGGTACCCCTCACTCCATGTTTTTTTGCCCCCGTTTCCCTTTTCCCTTCCTCGGTCTCAAAACGCAGATGGGGGAGAGGGAGGGGGAAAAAGGGGGATAACAAAATGGGGGGATGGAGGGAATTCAGGCAATGGCGGGAGGTAAAGAAAAAAGAGGGGGAAAGTAAGAAGATTTAAAAAACAAAAAGAAGAGGAGAGAAATAAAGGGTTTAAAAATTCTTTGGTGCTAAGGCAATCACATCGCTCTTAATAAATCTCTCCTCTCTCCCCCTCTCTCTCCTCCTATCCTTTTCTCTCTCTTTCCTTTTCTCCTCTTTTCTCCTTCTCTCTCCCCTCTCTCCTCTTTTTCACTAACAAACACCGACACATCCCTGAAGCACACATCAACCAGATAACGCTGCAGCATACGGCGCCGGGAACCTAGAATAGCGTTTTTCCAAACCCCAGAAGGAATCGTTCAAGAACGTACATTGTAGTCAGGGCCATACTGAAGTATCAGCACCATTTGGAACCCACACCTGGGCCGCACGGCAAAAATTAAGAAATGCAAAGAATTTTTTAAAACAGGAAAAAGGTCACAATTGGGAAATTGAAGCTCAAATCATGTCAAAAATTTTTGAACACAGGAACAAGAGGTCCAGTTGGAAATTGAACCAGATGATCATTCAAAGAGATTTTGGAACACAGGGAAAAAGAGGCCAAATTAAGTTGAAACTCAAAGGATCTTCAAAGGGTTTTTGGAAACCCCGGAACAAGAGGTCCAATTGGGAAATTGAAAACTCAATGATCATGCAAAGGGATTTTTTTGGGAAAACAGGAAAAAAAAAGAGGTCACAATTGGGAAATTGAAGACTCAAAGATCATGTCAAAAGGGGCTTTTGGGAAAATTTCTTGTCATAGATTCCACGTGGAATAGCAAGAAATTGACTTTAAAGGGGGCAGGAACCATCATAGTTTTTAAAACGAGGTAGAAAAGCCATGGGGCATATCAGGAAGGGAGGGCTAGAGCTAAAACTCACCCCCGCAACCACAAATAGTAATACAAATGGGGGGAGTACAGCAACACACCACACAAGGGCAGGAGGCAAAACCATGTGCTAGGGGGAAAGGGGGAAATATAGAAAAAAAAGGACCCGGAGAAAAAGGAAACAGTCGTAAGCCCGAAACGAATATGCACGATAAAAGGGGGGGCCCCAAAGACAATATGAAAATACTAGCACGAAAGCCAATCTGACCCAAACGTTGTAGCCAACCTCCCGTTCCTTCACTATTCATGATCCATAAGGTCACCCTTTCTCCTTCCTTCACTATTCATGAGTCATAAGTCACCCTTCCTTCACTGACATTTGTCTTAATATTTACTTTGTTTGTTAGTGTGATAGTGACTGTAGTCTTGGAACTGTCATTTATATAAGAAAAGTCTCTTCATCCTTCTCTTATGCGAAAGAAGACAACTCCTGTGTTGCGATGCCAGTCTCTCCTCCTCATCTTGCTCTCGTTTAATTTCCTCCATTTTCGTTCAAATCTCATCCTTCCTAATTCTTTTGTTTCCTACTTCCAGCTAGAAAAATAAACTCTGTGGTTCTCAAAGGCACATTCGTTAAGAAAAAGAAAGAGAACGTGTAAACTAGAATGAAGAAAGACGCCTCCCTATAAAGACGAAGACGAAGAGTCACAGAGCTGTTGAGACGGGCCAATATATCTGAAATAATGAGAAGGCACTGGCAATGACAATTACAAATATTTCGAACTTATCTGAAGAAAATCTTACAGGAGAACAAGAGTTGCAGGAAGAACCCTAAAAGCCATAAGAAAATTGAAAAACCCAACTTCTCTAAAATGCCAAATCTACGGGAAAAACACCGCACCCGTATTGGGATCCCTGCGTACGAGATGGAACATACACAGATTGCAGACCAAAAATAAATTAGATACAAAGCCCAACGAACTCAGTGTTCAGCAGCGAGCGCCACTGCCTGACTAAAGGTCGAGAATTCAAATGAATACTATATGAACGAAACCCAAATCTGGTCTAACGTCAAAAATCTCTGATGTTTTTTTTTTTTTTTATTACCCTACCACCACAAGAATTTAAAAAACAATAAATTACATGTCCAGCACTCTGCCCCAGCCCCAGACTCCATAAACACTGTGTTCATTAACAACGCAAGAAACCCCTGTCCCGTCTTCAGCCATTCCTATTGAAGGCAGAATAGACACAATGGGTCATACCCACATTCACTAAAAACAAGAGACATAGCCCTACTCTAACACAGTGACCAGTAAAGCAAGTGCAACGAACTATAGACAGATAGCACTAACATTCCAATTCACTAAAACTTTGAAGTGGTTCTAAAAGCAAAATCACCATCCACCTAGCTACCCATCCGTTACACAACCCAGAGCAACCGGATTAGAGCAGTCGCTCCTGCCTGTCCCAGCTACTGACGAACACTATGACAAGGTCCGGGATGTGTAGAGGATACACAAAATACAGATGTAGTATACACAGACTTTGTCAATAGCTTTCAACAAGTGAAACCATGGTTAACGCACTCAAAATGCATGATAAAGGAATAATGAAAAGGTGGTAGATGGATCCTAATAACTTCATGACAAACAGAACACAAAGTGTAATAGTAAACAATAGTAAAGTTCCCCAGGCAGCAACGGTGAAAATCGTTCTACAAGGCACAGTACTGCTCACAGTTCCATTCCTCATCCATATTTCTGACATAGACAGAGATGAAAGCATAGCTCCATGTCTTCCTTTGTGATGACACTCTATGACATGGTGACAGCAGTAAGACAAGATAGAGAGGTGGTATTGCATTTTCTGGACCTGCAAGAACGTTTGACACAGTTCCACACAAGAGATTGGTGCAAAAACATGGAGGAACAAGCAGGGATTACAGGGAAGGCACTACAATGGATCAGAATACTTGTCAGAAGACAGCAGCGAGTCATAGGTACGTGGCGAGGTGTCAAGTGGGACCTGTGCCCAGCGGTCCCCCGCAGGGTCAGTCCTAGACCAGTGCTGTTTTTGGTATTTGTGAACGACATGACGGCAGAATAGACTCTGAGGTGTCCCTTTGCCAGACGTAAGTTGCTGAGAAGATTCACTCGAATCGAAGACCAGGCAGAACTACAAAGGGGATCTGGACATGCTTCAGACCTGTCCAGGCAATTGGGCTCCTGGATTTCAATCCCACCAAGTGCAAAGTCTATGAAGATTGGAAAGGGCATAGTAGCCCAGACGAGTAACATGTCCTAGGGGTCAAAGACTACAAACCTCACTCAAGACAAAGATCTTGGGGTAGTAGAACACCAGCACATATCCAGAATGCGGCACATCAACCAAATAACTGCTGCTGCATATGGCGCCTCGCAAACCTCAGAACAGCATTCGACATCTTATAAGGAATCATTCAGGACCCTGGTACAAACCTGTACTTAGGCAATATTGGAGTAGCGGCACCAGTTTGGAACCCACACCTAGGCCAAAACGTAAGAAACTAGAGACTGTGCCAAAGGTTTGCACAAGACATCCCAGAGCAAGAGGTATGTCCCGAACAGGAAGTTAAGGGAATCAACCTGCCGACACTGGAGGACAGGAGAGATAGGGGGGACAATAATAACGACAACAAAAATACTGAGAGGAATTGACAAGGGGACAAGGTCAGATGTTCCAGAGATTGGACACAGTAACAAGGGGACACAGTTTGAAAGCTAAGACACAGATAAACACAGGATGTTTAGGAAGTAGTTCTTCAGCACAGAGATATCAGAAAGTGAATAGTTTGGAAGTGATTATGAGCAGATCCAGACATACTATATAGCAGAGGTATGATAAAGCTCACGTTCAAGGGAGAGTGACCTAGTAGCGATCAGTGAAAGCGGGCCCGGAGGCTCGGACCTCGACCCCCCGCAACCTCAAGCTAGGTGAGTACCACACACACTCACGCATACTCACACACGAAAACACTCAGCATCCCTGAACACAATCACTACAATAAACCCACACCAACCAGATTGCTCGAGGTCACACACAAATAGCACACCCACATACTGAGACTCTCACACACACACACGCATACTCACACAGTGAAGAGCGGGCCAGAGCTGCGAATCGACCCCTGCAACCACAACTAGGGAGAACACACGCACATACACATATGATACAGACTCGACAAAATGTGGAAATCACAGAAAAATCACAGTTATATGAGGGGGGGGGCAGTTACCCACCTATGTCATGTCCGGGGGACACATTTCCCACCCCCTTTGTTTTTTTTGTATAAACACCTTAGTTTTATAAGTGTAAATTTAGTACTGAAGCCTCCATAATCCTAATGTATTATTCACTACTACTACTTACTTACTATATGTATTTAGCTAAGTTTAGAGTTATACATAATTTACCTAAGTTAGTAGCTACATCACCTCTTCCTACACAGTTAAATAACCAACTGCATTGTCCGGGACCAGGCAACTCAGACGGGACCAGGCACTCAGCCGGGGACCAGTACTCAAGCCGGGGACCAGGCACTCCAGCCGGGACCAGGGCAACTCATCCGGGACCAGCACTCAGCCCGGGGACCAGGCACGCAGGCCGGGGAGAAGGCCCCCGCCCGGGACCCAGCCCTTCATCACGAAAAATAATGTGCTCGAATGAAGCAGTGACTAAAGCTGCCCAACTGTGCAGATTAAGTGTGCTGGTTAATTAGGCTTACTTATCCTACAACAACCTGTAATATGAACTTCTCGTACATTTGATAACACATTGTAATAAATGGCTATCTCCTCTATACTAGGCCAGTTGCACGTGACTCAAATACAAGAGTTCAGTGTCCCAAACAGATGTACCAGCTGCTCTCACACTCCAATGTACCTAGTAACAAATCATTGAATTGTCAATTCATTTGTGCTTTATTGGGTCGAGTGTGAAGGTTTGCCACACCCAGCCCACCAGAGATTCAGCTATCTTAAGCCGGCTCACCACACACTGCCTCAGTGTGTAACTAGAGGTAAGATTTCAGTAGACTTGATAGATCACTAACCTAATCAGGCATAACTGGCAGACACCCCTATTCTACACAAACACATCCCACTCATAAAATAAAATGGGATCTCAAAAAGGTACGACACAGAGGCAAGATAACCGAAGATGGCTGGTCTGAGAAGTGAAATGGGCCAAAAAGGCACTAAAGCAAAATAAAACAAAGTGCAATAAGGCTAAAATGAGATTATAATGCAATAGTGAAATTACTGCCAAAAAGTAAAATTGGGGAGGTTACGACTTGCTAGGCAGAGATACCAAGCCTGTGGAAAAACTGGCTTGGCTGAAGCAAGAATATAGAACAAGAACCGAAGGAGCATGGTGGTGGAAACAAAACATCAAGACGTAGGAGACTGGAGAGAGGAAAATAATAGGATGAGGGTGAGAGGTTCGATAATTATACATGGGGTTTTCTGGAGATAAAGGGACAGCCTATGATGAAAGAAGATATTCAGAGAAAAAAAAAAGGGGAATAGTGCATCATCGCAATAACAAGAGAGAAAGACATGTCCAAGCTAACACATATCACAAATACTGAGGGTTATTCCAAGGGAAAATAATCTCCAATCAATTGACATTCAAGGCAGATGTGGTCCGAAACAGAACATAACCCAAGAAAACCAATATTCTGTCTATGCCTTGTTGCCTCGACTGCAACAGAAGACAATAAAGAATGGAACAACTGAGAGTGAGGTAAGAAGGACACGATGAAGGAAAAAGAGACAGGCAGGCACTGCCAGACAAGTACTCACCTCAGGGCGAAATACCAAACACCAACAACAAATCTCACAGAACCGCCCCCAGCAAAAACCACCCATACCACCAAACACAATAACCGAAACAGCCACAACTCCGCATCCCCCTCCCCACAACTAATACCACTAGCACAGCAACCTTTCACAATATCCACCTCCATCCACCTACTCCAAAATGGCAGTACAGAAAGAAAAGCAGAGGGATGGTACAGCAACACACACATGGATTAGCAAATAAGAGTGAGAAGTTGGCAGGAAACAACTCCTGAGTATCCTCAAACACCCAACGCTCATCAGGAGACAAGCCACTGGAATGAGAACAATATCAATCTTAGGAAAGGATAAAGGAAACAGAGGGAAAGAGGAGTTGCATTGTCATTAAAAAAGGGGAATGAGTGGACAGAGAGAAAAATACAAAAGGGCATAGACTCAAGGAAAGAAAGATGACCAAGAATCAGAAACGAATTCATGGGATATAGAGAGGAAGCCAAGCGGCGGTGAAAATTACATAGCATTCAAATGGCAAGTAAGATCGAATTGTTATACAGTCTCACAGAGGAAAATAACTTACAAGGACTCAGTAATGAGTTCGGAAGAAGGAGGGGATAATCCCGAGTGACCAGAAAGTAATGTGAAAGAACAACACAAGATTTGGAGAAGTTAGTCACATTGGAGACAGAAATACTTCCAGCAAAAAAGTGGTAAAGAGCACCAGTAAGTGTACCTTAACTCACCTTGTTTTCCTAGCCTTAATAAAAGCTTTTGCTGTAAAGTTAGTACCCTGGTCATTCGGATAGACTTAGGAATCCAAAGTAAGATATAAATTTAGATTGATTTAAGAAGGGCTTTAGTGGTTTATGCTGCGGCACTGGACTGCTTCTGATACCTGTAACTTTTGATTTTTGCTAGTCAAACAAAGCTGGATTCCTGACTTGGGTTTTTTCTAGTAATGGAGCCCACACAACTATATTAGTTTTCTGCAAACGACTCCATCTGCCTGTGAGAGATAAAGTTGGCGCAGGTATTTAATGGTGTCCAGGTTTACCTACGTGTTGACACTTCTTACAATAGCAATGTGGATTCTTCACATCTTGCCTTTTTTAATGCAGTAAAATACTTTCAATAGTCTATACAGAGTTTTGTATTCCTAAATGACCTCCTAAGAGGAATTATGGGCTACGTTTCAAAATTTGTGCGTAAATTTCACAGAAACTACCAGTCTAACTAATTTTTTTGCTTTCCTCCACCTTCTTACAGTCTCTGTGCAGAGAAGTAGGCTGTGTTTAATCTTAGATTTGACTGTTGATCTAGTGTGATTCCACCATGGCGCCGTGAAAAGTGAAGTTTAAGAAAAGCGCTTCGCTGTTCTTCCCGAAAGGACATCCCTCGGGCAATGAAACAAGATATCTAGCAGCCTGCAATCATGGAGTAGAAGCGTGGTCTGAGCCTCACAAATTTATGTAGCTCTGGCCAATTTTTCTAGTAACACAAATTGTCTAGCCCTGATCTGTCGTCCAAGGGATGGTCAGCATTCTCACGACAACATTACTTGGACATTGCCAAGTTTACAGCCAACATTAAGAAGAAAATAAACACTATAGTTTCTGACAGTTGTTGAATTAAAGAATGTTATTACTCATAATTTAACAATAACACGGCATCGTCATAGGGAAATCTCTCAGTAACACCTCCATCAAATATCCAGAATAAAAATATTTACTCTGCATAAATTTTTAATTAACGACAAAAATACAGCTCCTCCAAATGCTTCTAAGAGAACGGAAGAAATGCCAATGACATTCTTTCAGAGAGGAAGGTCTCCCTCTTTTATAAGGAACAATAAGCCCTTGTGTTCCTAAGAGTTATTTAATTTTTTTTCATTCTCCTGAAGGGAGATTTGCCAAGTATTGTAGCATGGGTCAATACCACACTCTACTATTCATCTGGTTCATCTCAAAGGTAGGTGTGAATTCTATGAGCTGGCCGGCTAAACTGGGCAATAGGACTTGAACTTGGCCCGGTTTATGACAATGAACAGGTTACCTTCAAACTTTAATTTGACTCCCCTGTTGATTTTTGTGCAGGCGCCATTTGGGGTTACTGAATGTCGTTGTTCACCATAAGTTTTGTAGCCGCGGTCACCAGTTAACCGCGAGTTTGATGTTGTTCACTCAAACGACTTTGATGGTTGGCTAGTTGTTTCACTTTCCGCCTCACTTCGTCCCCTGCATCAGGGACAGGTCCCTGACGATCTCTAAGTACTAGTCTGTTGGAAGAAAGAATTGGACCACTCGACAAGGACAGTTAGCCTTAAAAGTGTCAGCCACCCTAGCTGCTTCCAATGCAGTGGTCAACGAATGACATCCTTCAAGAAAGACTAACCTCTGGTCCAACAGATTCCAGCAGGTTATCCACCAAAAGTAACTACTGCACTAGAATCACTGAAGTTTGTGACACCTCTCGTAAAATTTATATTGACTGCTGCCTTACACATCAATATGGAGACAGACCCAACTGACCTTGCAAACAAGTTGAATTCCCTCCTGAATTTGGTGGGATACACTATATGCTCCAAGAACGTTGTTATAGCACCCAGTAATCAACAAATTCTTCATTATTTAAACAGCTGTGAACTCTCCTTTACAATTTGTATGCACCAGTGCTGCCCACAGTGCTCACCAGGCCACCTCAGTGCTCGAACTGTTTCCACAAGCCTCGAATAACGTGTCAGTCTCAGGACTCACAAAGCGAGGTACTAAACAGCACTGTTTTTTTGCACACTAAAGTAGTCACCCACAGTCTGCGTAAATTCCGCCTTTCCTTTTCTCTATCAACTCCTCTTTAACAAATGCTCGCTGCTCTCTGATTGTTTCGAGATTGATTTAGCTACTCAAGCGCCAACGGACGCTGACTCGCCCCTGAGACAAACCCGGTGCACCACCTGCATCACGAGACTGCTGTCTACTGCTCTGGTGTTTGCTCTCCCACATACGAAGGATCCTAAGAGGAATCGCGATTAATAGCTTCCTGTAGCTGAGATACCTGCAGTTTGGTGCCCATATTTACTCAACGCTTAATTTGGTAAGAATAATGTCACGAAGCTGTGCTGGCAGTTGAGAGATCGTTGTAGTCTAGCCAATGGAATGAGCAATTCGCCAGCAACGCTGTAGAGTTAGTTTGGCAGATTTAGGAGACTAGCCTCAGACACCAACTGCCTCACCCACTGGTGGCCATAACCCAACAGAAACGCTTTGTAATGCATGCAACAAGCACAATAGCACAGTAACAACTTGGCAGGATACACACCAGAAGCAAAATAGACAGGTATACAAAAGGGCGATGACGAGCAATCTGACAGATACCAAGAACACTCCAGCGCTAGCTCTGGCTCAGCTCCGGGACAATCTCCAGATTTATGCACCTGCTCGTCATTGGGAATTGGAGCAAACTAACTCAGAAATAACAATAATGATATTTGGCCTTCACACCACTATATGCAGATATGTACACTATGTATCAAATATGCACAGATAGAATAATAAGTATACACACGGGCAGATGGGCAAAGCATAAGCCAGAGCGTGCACTGTATTCAACAAGCAGGTAGGGCAAGTTTGCCAATGCTTACCACAGTGAACCACATAGCTTCACTTCGGTGGTCTTGGGTGTTATGAGTCATGAACAATGTACTGATTTAACGACGAGTCCCTATTATCGTTTTAAACCTGTAGCACCCGATTTTCAAATAAATTGTAACATTCTTTGTATGCACAGAAACTAATGAGCAGAAGTCAGAGAACGAAGAACGGTAAGAATACTAGGAAGATCTGTTCAGGCTACAGCCTGGTCCAACTAATGGCTCTAAAGGTTAACTCCACCAGTGCAAAGTCATGAAGTTTGGGTAAGGACAAAGAAAATAGCCACACTAATTCAGCTAAAAATCAAATTCCGCCAAACATCATTGAAGTAAAGTATCTTGGGGTGAGCATTATAAGAAGAACGTCCCTTGAGCAGCATAACTAGGCGCCTGCAAACTGAGAATAGATTTCGACATCCAAGAAGAAAGCATCAAGGTCACTGTACACTGTGTACGTCACTCCCTACACTTCAAGAAATTAGAAAGTGCAAAAGTTTAAAACAAAACAAGACTATTCCCAGAGCTAAGAGTATTCTTATGAGGAGAGTTAAGCAAACTTAACCTGATGACATTGGAGATAGACGGGTATATGATAACTTTAAAATTCTTAGAGATGTTACAAGATAGTACAGGGCTACAATGTTTTAGAGATGGGATACAGGAACAAGGGAACAAGATGTACTGGGCTACAATTTTCAGAGATGGGATACAGAACAAGGGAACCATGATGTACAGGGCTACAATGTTTCAGAGATGGGACACAGGAACAAGGAACAAAGGTACCAGGGCTACAATGTTTTCAGAGATGGGATACAGGAACAAGGGAACAAGATGTACTGCTACAATGTTTTCAGAATAGATACAGGAACAAGGGAACAAGATGTACAGGGCTACAATTTTTCAGAATGGACACAGGAACAAGGAACAAGATGTACGGAGCTACAATGTTCAGAGATGGGACACAGAAACAAGGGAACAAAATGTACTGCTACAATTTTCAGAGATGGCCACAGGACCAAGGAACAAGATGACGGGGCTACAATGTTTCATAATGGACACAGAACAAGGAACACAACTAGAGGTTAAAAACTCACATAAGTCCAAAAAAAAATGTTAGAAAGAATTTTTTTCCGTTAGCTTAAAGCTGTCCAGGAATTGAAAATCTGAAGGTGAAGTTATAAGGTAGATCCTACATAGCTTAAGAAGAGGTATGATAAGGCTCTTGAAGCCAGGGAGAGATGACCTAGTAACCGACCAGTGAATGGCGGCGCCACAGTTGTACTCGCCCCTGCCCATAAATAGCTAAGGTTAAATAGTTAAGTAACACACACAGCACACACACACACACACGAAGGGCGGACACGAGAGGAAATGACCGAGATGAGCCAGAAGAACCCAGGACCAGTGAAGGGAAAACACAACCTCAAACACCCGCAAAGGACTCCAACCGCGACCCCCCTAGGCAACTGAACAATCTAAACCGACACTCACACACTGATCCCTCTGTCCCCATCCCCCACAACACAAACCCCACCCCATAGCAACCCCCTAGGGAACACTGGACCCCAACCCCAACCCCCCCATATGCCCCCGCGTGGCTCCCGACCTCCAACCCCAATCATCCTCCAGGATCACAGTTTAGAAAAGAAGAGGAAGGTTTGGCAGCATGAACGCGATGAATAACGAATAAAGACGAAGATGGCTTGAAAGAATCAATGAAATCTCCAGACATCATAGCAGTCACGAAAACATAGCATAGCTCAACATTAAGAACATCACATAAGAGAGGCCCTTGGAGTTAGTGATTCACGTGATTCCTGTGTTTTGAAATACATAAGTTACAAGTGGAGAGGGTACAGAGTTGAATTGGAAAAGCCAAACAATAAAAGGGGGGGCTACACAGGTATGATGAATTCTGCAGGAGGGTCATGGGACAGAGAATTTGCAAAAGTCAATACAAGAAATGAAGGATTCGTACAACAAAATGCAAGATGCAGAGAAAGGTATTGTTCCCAGGCAACAGAAATAATAGGAAGACCAGACGTGCCCCTGTGTACCCAAGGATAGGTAAGGGAAAAACTAAGTGCCAGAGAAAGGAAAAAGTACAGAAGGCAAAGAACCAGGAAAATAAGGAGATATCGAAAACCAGAAACGTGGTATGCACAGATTAGGAGGAGGCCAACGTAGTACGAAAACACATAGCATCAAAAGTCAAGTCTGATCCAAACTGCTGTATAGCCATAGGTAAATAATAATTACCTCAGTTAGGAGGAAGACAACAGTCAATAACCAGGTGATCAGGCTTGAGAAAGAAGTGGGGGAACTCACAAGACAGATCAAGAAGTATGTGAGGAGCTCAACACGAGATATCAGGAGGATGTGTGGACCACCAGGAGCAAACAATATATTAAATGGTAACCATCAGTTTCATGGAGCAAATCCTGTTTCACATACTTCTGGAGTTTTAAGGCAAAGTAACAATGTAAGACACGAGAGAGGGCGGGTTGAATGCATTTTTCCTGGACGGCAGGAAGGCATTCGACAACATTCCACACAAAACATTAGCAGAATCTGAAGATCAGGCGTGTATAACAAAGGCGCTGCAATGGATCAGAGAATACCTGTCAAGGAGGCAACAACGAGTCATGGTACGTGATGAGGTAATCACAGGGCGCCTATGACACAGACCCATAGGGGTCAGTCCTAGGAAGAGTGCTATGTTTTGGTATATGTGAAAGACAAGATGGCAGGATAGACTCTGAAGTTCCACTTTCGGCAATAACTGAAGTAATGAGGATAATTAATCATAAGAGAACAGGCAGGACTACAAAGAGACCTGGATAGGCTGGACACGTAATCCAGCAACTGCTTCTCGAATTCAACCCGCCAAAAATGCAAAATCATGAAGTTGGGGATGGACAAAGAAGACTACAGACAGATAACAGGCCTAGGCGGACAAGACTGCAAACCTCACTCAGGAGAAAGATCTAGGGTGACCATAACACCGAGCATGTCACCGGAGGCACACATCAACCAGATAACTGCTGCCGCATATGGGCGCCTGGCAATACTTGGAATAGCATGCATATACCTTAGTAAGGAATCGCTCAAGACACAGTATATGTGTACGTCAGCCCAACTACTGGAATATACAGCACCAGATTGGAACCCCACACCTGTCAAGCACGCCAAGAAATTTAGAGAAAGTACAACGTTTTGTAACAAGGCTAGTTCCGAGCTGAGAGAATGTCCTACAAAGAAAGGGTTGAGGGAAATCGCCTGACGACACTGGAGAACAGGAGGGTCAAAGGGAAGACATGATACGACATACAAAATACTGCTGAAAAGATAAGGTGGACAGAGACAGATGTTCCAAGACCGGACAACAGAAACAAGGGTCCACATGGAAGCATGAAGAACTTAAACGAGTACCACCGGGATGTAGGAGTATTTCTTCAGTCATAGAGTCGCAGGAATGAATAGCCTACAAGTGACGTATGGAGGCAGGAACCATTACATAGCTTTTAGGATGAGTATGACAAGCTCAGGGAGCAAAGAGAGAGAGAGAGGAACCACCTAGCGAACAGTGAAGAAGCGGGGCCAGGAGCTGAGTATCGCTTCCTGAAGATCCACAATTAGGTGATACACACACACACACACACACACACACACACACACACACAAAACACACACACACACACACAACACACACACACACACATACCACACACACATACACACCCATCACAATACATCTATCGAAAACAGGGAGAATTGCCTGAGGCATGAAGACAGCAAATGTAGTCCCAATCCTTAAAAAAAAGGAGACAGACATGAAGCATTAAACTACAGACCAGTGTCACTGAAGTATAGAAAGCAAAATCTGGAGAAGCTTATCAGGAGAAGAGTGGTGGAACCCTAGAAAGGAAACGAATCTCATCACCAGCAGCCAACATGGTTGTTTCAGGGACGGAAATCCTGGTGCACAAACCTACAGGAGTTTCTAATGACATGGTGACAGCAGTAAGACAAGAGAGAGAGGGTGGAGGATTGCATTTTCTTGGACTGCAAGAAGGCTTTGACACAGTTCCACACAGAGATTGTTGGGCAAAAAACCTGGAGGATCAAAGGGATAACAGGGAAGGACTACAATGGATCAGGGAATACTTTCAGGAAGACAGCAGCGAGTCATGGGTACTTGCGAGAGTCCAGAGTGGGCACCTTGACCACGGGGGTCCCGCAAGGTCAGTCCCTAGGACCAGTGCGTTTCTGGTATCTGAACGACATGAACGGAAGGAATAGACTCTGAGGTGCCCCTGTTAGCAGATGACGAGAAGTTGAGGAGAAGATTCACATCGATCGAAACCGCAGAACTACAAAAAGGGATCTGGACAGGCCTGCAGACCTGGTCCCCGCAATGCTACCTGGGAGTCAATTCCCACCAATGCAAAAGTCATGAAGAATGGAAGGCAAGAAGGCCGCAGACGGAGTACAGTCTAGGGTCAAGACTATACAAACCTCACTCAAGGAAAAAGATCTTGTGGTGAGTAATAACACCAGGTACATCTCCTGAAGCGCACGTCAACCAAATGACTGCCTGCAGCATAAGGGCCGCCTAGCAAACTCCGAACAGCATTCCGACATCTTAATATGAATCATTCAGACCCTGTATACACCGTGTACGTTAGGCCCATATGGAGTATGCGGCACAGTTTGGAACCCACACCTAGCCAAGCACGTGACGAAACTAGAGAAAGTGCAAGGTGTAGCAACAAACTAGTCCCATAGCTAAGAGTATGTCCACGAGGAGAGGTTCAGAAATCAACGACGACACTGGAGGAAAGAGAGATAGGGGGACAGATAACGACTTACAAAAATACTGAAAGAATTGACAAGGTGGACAAAGAACAGGCATGTTCCTCGAGATTGGACACAGTAACAAGGGGACACAGTTGGAAGCTGAAGACAGATGAATCACAGGGATGTTAGGAAGTATTTCTTCACAGCCACAGAGTAGTCCAGTAAGTGGAATCGTTTGGAAGCATTAGTGGAGGCCAGATCCCATACATACGTTAAAGCAGAGGTATGATAAAGCTCACGGCTCAGGAGAGTGACCTAGTAGCGATCAGTGAAGAGGTCCCCCCGGGCCAGTGAGCTCGACCGACCCCCGCAACTCAACTAGGTGAGTACAACTAGGTGAGTACACACACACACACACACACACACACACACACACATACATACACACACACACATCCACACACACACACTAGTAGCAACCGGTGAAGAGGCGGGCCAGGAGCTAGACTCGACCCCTGAAACCTCAAATAGGTGAGTACAAATAGTGAGTACACACACACATGCGCACACAACACAAACACCCACACACACACACACACACACACACACACAACACCACATACATAACATATACACACAACACACACACACACACACACAAACACACACACACAAAAAACAACATATACACACACACACACACACACACACACACACACACACACACAGAACACACACCAAATAATATTTAAAACATCCTTTTAAATTAATGTTAAAATATTTAAGAGTTAATTAAAACATACCATCCCACGGACGGGGTTGAACTTCGTGGCTATGATTCTGAAGCTCCAGCCAAGATTCAATCATATTTATGGAATCAAACGACTAAACTGGAGTATACAGTTCCAGGCAAATTATCCGCGGTGGTGGGAAGATTGTTAACGTTCTGTAGGGAAATCGCTCCAGTCGTTCTTCGGTAAGTTGTTTATATAAGCGTGTGGCTAAATGAAGGACTGCTGCTTGTTCGTGGCGAGTGAGTCGTAAAACGCCAGGCCACGATTCACACTCCAATCCGTGGTATGGTTTGTTTGCATCGTTGTCAATAACGATTTCGTGAGTCATAATTAACATAACAATATAAAATTCGAATTTCTCAAAACATTCCCGGGGAGCCAACACATTTCTAGGATAGTATAAATCACCCACGGAAACTGTTCAAGGCTGAAATCCGTCCAAGACCTTCAATTTATGTCACATCAGGTCACAGGTCATAAGCAGGATAACGGGCTGCAAGGTGGCCCCAGGGTGAGGTACGACTGGGTGCTCCTGATCAATTGGGATACGCTATAGGGCACACATTAAGGACCGGGGTCTATTTCCGGACGAAGAGAAACATTGGGCATGTTGCTACCCTTGTTAACCTTGCAGTAAATACGTACATAGTGCTACCCAGTTGGTGTGGGTCTCATCTAGGGAGAATGGACTCAAGATTCTAATGGCAATAAGGCCCCCCAACTTTCCGATAATAGGCTTTATAGTTATCCAGGGCTAAAAACTTACTGAGTTAATATTTCCGAACAAAATGTTTCAACCTGACAACTACGAAATCACCTCAAAAATCACCTCATAATAATGAGTGTATGACAGTGACGGTCCAAACAACAGCGTCCCTGCTGAACTCCTACTCGTCTACCTGATGTTTACCCTAGTCCTTTCCAAGATCAACGTCCCCCACGGTCAGAACTTGACCAAAACTCCCGTGGGATCAAAGACAGACCAACCGGCTGTTAGTGCTGGCCACATCCATCAAAGTGTAACGAACTACAGTCGTGCTGACGTCAGGTAGCTGTCTAGTTGTGTGGTTGAAGCAGCCAGGGATTGTGGGTTGAAGCAGCCGGGATTGTTGTTAAGGCCAGCCAGGGAAGTGTGGTGACGGCAGCCAGGGATGTGTTGGTAGTTCCCAGTTTATGATTCATCCTTTAAGACATAACAAGCATGTTACTCACTCACTTCCCCGGAACATATTCGTGAATTTGTCACAAAAGAATCAGTAGAACTTGCCAAGAAGTTAATTTAAATATTAGAATGTTGTAACATTCTGTCAGAGTCTTGTAATGAATGAAACAAACATTTGTTAGAAACCATGAATTTAAATTAACAAAAAAACGGAATGAAATGCTCAGAGTTTTTATCATTTATGTTTGCTAATATTTTTGACTTTCAAGAGTTGGAAGGTCACCCTTCCCTTCCTTCACTATTCCTGAGTCATAAGGTCACCTTCCCTTCCTTCACTAGTCAATGAGTCATAAGGTCACCCTTCCTTCCTTCACTATGCCATGATCATAAGGTCACCTTCCCTTCCCTCACTATTTCATATCATAAGGTCACCCTTCCTCCTTCACTATTCATGAGTCATAAGGTCACCCTACTTTCCATCACATATTCCAGAGTCATAAGGTCACCCTTCCCTTCCTTCACTATTCATCGAGTCATAAGGTTCACCCTTTTCCCTTCCTTCACTATTCATAAGTCGTAAGTCACCCTTCCCTTCTGTCACTATTCATGAGTCATAAGTCACCCTTCCTTCCCTTTTTCACTAATCATAAGTCGCAAGGTCACCCTTCCCTTTCTTCACTTTACATGATCATAAGTTCACCCTTCTCTTACCTTCCTATCATAAGCGTAAGGTCACCCTTCCCTTCCCTCAATATTCATGAGTCATAAGTCAGCGCCTTTCCCTTCCTTCACTATTCATAAGTGGCAAGGTTTACACCTTCCCTTCCTTCACTATATCATGAGTCATAAAGGGTCACCATTCCCCTTCCTTCGCTATTCATGAGTCATAAGGTCACCCTCCCCTATACCTTCAAGATTCAGAGTCATAAGGTCACCTTCCCTTCCTTCACTATTCATAAGTTGCAAGTTACCCATCCCTTCCTTCACGATCATGAAGTCTAAAGGTCAACCATTCCCTTCCTATCGCTATTCCCATGTGTCATAAGGTCACCCTTCCCTTCCTTCACTATCATAGTCATAAGGACACACCCTTCCCTTCCCTTCACTATTCCATAAGTCATAAGGTCACCCGTCCATTCCTTCACTATTCATAAGTCGTAAGGTCACCCTTCCCTTCCTTCACCTCATGAGTCTTAAGGTCACCCTTCCCTTTCTTCACTATTCATAAGTCGAAAGACACCCGTCCCTTCTTCACTATTCATAAGTTGCAAGGTCACCCCTTCCCGTCCTCACTATTCAGGAGATCATAGTCACCCGTCCCTTCCTTCACTATTCATGAGTCATAAGGTCTCCCTCCCTTCCTTCACAATTCATAAGTTGGGCAAGGTCACCCTTCCCTTCCTTCACAATTCATGATCATAAGAGCCAACCTCCCGTTCCTTCACTATTCATGATCCATAAGGTCACCCTTTCTCCTTCCTTCACTATTCATGAGTCATAAGTCACCCTTCCTTCACTGACATTTGTCTTAATATTTACTTTGTTTGTTAGTGTGATAGTGACTGTAGTCTTGGAACTGTCATTTATATAAGAAAAGTCTCTTCATCCTTCTCTTATGCGAAAGAAGACAACTCCTGTGTTGCGATGCCAGTCTCTCCTCCTCATCTTGCTCTCGTTTAATTTCCTCCATTTTCGTTCAAATCTCATCCTTCCTAATTCTTTTGTTTCCTACTTCCAGCTAGAAAAATAAACTCTGTGGTTCTCAAAGGCACATTCGTTAAGAAAAAGAAAGAGAACGTGTAAACTAGAATGAAGAAAGACGCCTCCCTATAAAGACGAAGACGAAGAGTCACAGAGCTGTTGAGACGGGCCAATATATCTGAAATAATGAGAAGGCACTGGCAATGACAATTACAAATATTTCGAACTTATCTGAAGAAAATCTTACAGGAGAACAAGAGTTGCAGGAAGAACCCTAAAAGCCATAAGAAAATTGAAAAACCCAACTTCTCTAAAATGCCAAATCTACGGGAAAAACACCGCACCCGTATTGGGATCCCTGCGTACGAGATGGAACATACACAGATTGCAGACCAAAAATAAATTAGATACAAAGCCCAACGAACTCAGTGTTCAGCAGCGAGCGCCACTGCCTGACTAAAGGTCGAGAATTCAAATGAATACTATATGAACGAAACCCAAATCTGGTCTAACGTCAAAAATCTCTGATGTTTTTTTTTTTTTTTATTACCCTACCACCACAAGAATTTAAAAAACAATAAATTACATGTCCAGCACTCTGCCCCAGCCCCAGACTCCATAAACACTGTGTTCATTAACAACGCAAGAAACCCCTGTCCCGTCTTCAGCCATTCCTATTGAAGGCAGAATAGACACAATGGGTCATACCCACATTCACTAAAAACAAGAGACATAGCCCTACTCTAACACAGTGACCAGTAAAGCAAGTGCAACGAACTATAGACAGATAGCACTAACATTCCAATTCACTAAAACTTTGAAGTGGTTCTAAAAGCAAAATCACCAACCACCTAGATACCCATCAGTTACACAACCCAGAGCAACACGGGTTTAGAGCAGGTCGCTCCTGCCTGTCCCAACTACTGGACCACTATGACAAGGTCCTGGATGGTGTAGAGGATACACAAAATACAGATGTAGTATACACAGACTTTGCAAAAGCTTTCAACAAGTGTGACCATGGTGTAACGGCACACAAAATGCATGATAAAGGAATAAGTGGAAAAGTTGGTAGATGGATCTGTAACTTCTTGACAAACAGAACACAAAGAGTAATAGTAAACAGAGTAAAGTCCCAGGCAGCAACGGTGAAAATCTGTTCTACAAGGCACAGTACTGGCTCACGTTCCCATTCCTCATCCTTATTTCTGACAAGACAGAGATGTAAGCCATAGCTCCATGTCTTCCTTTGTGGATGACACCCAAATTACCATGACAGTGACCTCCATCGAAGACACCACAAGACTCAAACCGGACATCAACCAAATCTTCAAATGGGCCAATCAAAACAATACGAAGTTCAATGGCGAGAAATCTCAACTACTCAGATATGGAAAACTTGAGGAAATTAAAACCGTATCAGGGTATACGACAAATTCTAACCATAAAATAGAGCGAAAAAGTAATGTGAAGAACATGGGAGTGATAATGTCAGAAGATCTCGCCTTTAAAGACCACAACAATGTTTCTACCACATTTGCTAGGAAAATGATAGGATGGATCATGAGAACCTTCAAACTAGGGACGCCAAGCCCATGATGATTCTCTTCAAATCGCTTGTGATCTCTAGGCTGGAATACTGCTGTACACTAACGGCCACCTTCAAGGCTGGAGACATTGCTGACCTGGAGAGTGTACAAAGAACTTTCACGGCAAACATAAGTGCGATAAGGCACCTAATTTTTTTTTTCCCATCACTCAAGCCACCTATGAGATTATCACTTGAGATTATCACGTCTCACTTCCACATAAGTGTAACGTACAGCTGACAAAAAAAAACATAATCATGTAGGTGTGAGTACAAAAAACATCACACATATATATTATTGTAAAAAGAAACGCACATTCCTAATAAATACCCCTTTCTTGGTAGTAAGTTATACAGAAGTATGTGTATCCGCCTGAGGTACACACACCTCCGCCTGAGGTACACACACCTCCGCCTGAGGTACACACACCCCTCCCCCTGAGGTACAACACCCCCCGCCTGAGGTACACACCCCTCCCCCAAAAATACACTGGCCACAATTACAAAATTTTAATAAAATTTTGGTTGACACATACACGATATATCATAAAGAAAAGGAATCAACAAAATCAATTTCAAAAACCCTGGTTCCTTAACCAAATGTAAACAAAAATTAAAAACTATTTCAAATCACAACCTTTTTTACTGCAAAAAAAGTCAACGGAAAAAAAAAAGGTGATAAAAAGGGGACATATAAAAGTTGCAAATTCATCTCTCCCGACGCTCCTTACCCCCCCCCCCCTTTTTCCCCCCCCCCCCTTTTTGGGCAACCCCCAAACTTTCCTGTCATTACACATGACACTTTTCAAAACAGTTTTCTACCCCTTTTTACATGAGCAAAAAAACCCTTTCCCACGGGCGCGACGTATCCCCAGTCACAAAAAACCCTAAACCCGAGCATCCTTACAGCATACATGCCAACATTACCTCAAAAAAAAATATAAAACCTCCACCCTCAAATATGGGGGTGACGGTAAGTGCCCAAAAAATGTGAAAAAGGCTAAATATACTAGAGTAATGCAGTCATAAACCCGGGGGCACGTACCCAAAAGTATAAACCGAAAACCCCCACAACCCAAACTGGATCCCCGCTTTTATTCCTAGCGTCATCACATTTAACTTTCCAAAACCCTATTTAACCACACGGGAACCACCCCTTGTTTACTTTTAAAGGGCCATAGGGCCAAAAAACCCCACCCCAACACAAAAACCACACAACACCACACACACACACACACAACACACACACACACACACACCAGGGCAAAAAACACCCCACACCACCCACACACACACACCACACAAAAAAAACACACACACACACACACACACACACACACACACACAAAAAACACCACCCGGGATGCTTTCCCTTTTTACCTCAGAAAGGGAATGGGTTCAAAACTCTGAAATAACCTTTAAAACCTTAAAGGCCCTTACGGAGTAAACAGCCCCTTTTTTGGGGAACCCCCAAAACCTGGCCCAAGCACGTCAAAAAATTAGAGAAATTGCAAAGGTTTTGCAAAAAAGACTCCCCCAGGGGCTAAGGGGATTGTCCTACGAAAAAAAGGTTGGAAGGGAAAATCGGGCTGACGACACGGAGGACAGGGGGGGGCAGGGGAAAAAATGAAAAACGACATATAAAATTCCTGCACGGAAATAGCAAGGTCCCAAAGGGGGGATTTTCCAGAGTTTGGACCAAAAAAATTTGGGGAAAGCTAAAGGGCTAGATAATAAAAAGAGATGTGGGAAAATTTATTTCTTCAGTAAATGGTGGGCCGGCCTAAAAATAGCCTTAAAATTTGATGTGGGTTGGAGAGGGGAAAAACCATAAAATATTTTTTAAAGGGGCGAGGTATGATAAAGCTCATGGGCAGGGGGGGAGAGAGGGCCCTTATTTCCCCAATCAGTGAAGGGAAAAGGGGGGCAGGGAGATATAAACTCGAACCCCTGCAACCACTTTTTGGCGAGCAAAATAGGTAAAGCGCAAACACACAACACACACACCCCACACTCCCGGGACGGCGACCCCTTTGGGAAACCCCTGAATGTTTTTCCCCCAATTCCTTCCCCCACCCATGAAAAACCCCCCCCCACTCAAAGCTAGTAAGATCCCAACTTTTTAAAACCACGATAATCTGGGGGGAAAGGGGCTCCCCCCACCACAATCCTTTATTTTTCCCCCTATTCCTGCAAACCGCCCTTATAGAAAGTAGTTTTCCATTCCCCGTATTCCCCGAACCCAATCCCCATTCCCCCCCCCAACCCCATAAACACATACAAAAAAAATTACCATTAAAAAAGCCAGGTCTTTTGGTTTTACTCTTGGGACCCCCCCCACTCCAAAACCCGAGGGGCTTTTCAAAACACCGGTTTATGCCCCCCCCCCACTTCCCCCACTACCCCTACTCATTCCAATCCCAAAACTTTCCCCCCCAAACTTTGCAAAAAAAACCGAAAGTTTATGGCCGTACCCCTCTCCCCACACACCCCCCCCACTCTCCTCCACTACCATCTCGCCGTAGAACCCCTCCGTTTGGCCCAAAATCCCAAATGAAAGGAAAATGGAACATAGCCTCCCCCACCCAAAGGCCTGGGGCTTAAAACTTACAAAAAAAATTAAAAAAATATCTCCCCATCCATCCCTGGGGTATATTCCCTCCCCCTGGCACCACCCCCCGGCCCCCAGTACTTGGGCCAACTTCCCCCACGGGGGTCTTCCAAAGGCTCCCGTGGGTCCATGAGGGTCCCGCAGACCCCCCTAAAAATTCTCTAAAACCCTTGCACCCACCCACCTTTCCCCTCCCCAAACAAAAGCTTTAACCCTTCCCAAAACCCCCAAACTCTTTACTATTTCCCTTTTCGTAAAACACATTTTACCCAACCCCAGACCCAAAAACCCTAACCCCCCCTGATGTTCCAGCACTTTAACCACCTCCCCCCTTTCAGCCAAAAAAAAACCCCGGAACCCCATAAAAACCCTTAAAAATCCCTTTAAGATTCTCGTATTTCCTTTTCCCCCTTTTATGGGGTAAAATTTGCCCCATTCCCAAAAACCTTACTGTATAGAAAGGGTGTTTCCCTTTGGAGGGCCCCTCAAATGTCAAAATTGGCACGGCCCCCCCAAACTCCCCAATCAATGCGGGCCACCCATTCCACAATACGCCAGAGTTCCCTCCCCCCGAACGAACTTTGACCCTTTTCCATAAACCTTTTCCACAATTTTTTAAGCTACCCCAACCCCCCTTTCCCAATTTCCCCCACCCCCTCCCAATCCCCTCCCCTTTCCAACTTCCCACCCTTTTAAAAAGCATATTTCTCCCCCTTTTTAACCCTCACCCCCCCTAGCCCCCCCAAAAGAAAACGAATGCCCCTTCCCCCCACCCCTCCCCCGGGTTTCCTATGATCCCCGGCCCACACCCCACCTCCCCTGTCCCTCCCCCCCCCCCAGTTTACGGGGCCTTTTCAATGACCTGTAAAAGGGGTCCGAACAAGGAAAAACAGGATTGAAAAAGGGGGAATCCTTCCCTGAGGTTCCCCACCCCATAAAACAGTTTCCCCCTTTTGGCCATTGATTTGCAAAACGCCCTTTGGGCCCCCTGATACAATGTCCCCACCCTTTCCGAAATTTTCCTCCCCAAACCCCCTGTTTTAAGAAGGATCGCTGCAATGCCCCCCTTTCCCCCCCCCCTTTCCCTTTATGCTCCCCCCAAATCCAAAGAAAGTAAGCCCCCCCTTTTCCCCCCCCCAAACCCTCCAAAAACCCCCTTAAGAGGGTCTGGGCCCCTTTAACCAAATCTGCCAGGCAACCCGTATTGCCCTCCCAATACGAAAAGGGCCCCATGTTGCATTTCAGGTGATTTTGGTTTTTTTTTGGCAAAAAAATTTTATAACCCAAACCATAAAAAAGATATCGTCGAAAAACCCCTTTAGGGAATTCTGGCCCTTTCCCCTTTGGGACGAGAACAACTACTGTTTTTTGGCTTGAAAATCCCCCAAACCCCCCCCCCTTCTCCTTCATGATTTTTAAATTAACTCCCCCCCAAATCCACGCTTTAATTTCCCAAAATTTGCAGGTAAAATTCAAAAGGGCAATCCATCTACCCCCCAGGCCTTTTCCCGAACCATACTCCCCTAATGCCCGCCAAACCACCCCTTCATCTATCTCCCCACCCAGCACTACTCGTTTCACTACCCCCCCAAATGAAAAAGGGCACTAGTCGCGACGGCTTTTCATGCCTCACCTCCCTACTCCAAACTCCCCAAAAAATGCTAACCATGCATCTGCATAAAAAATCATCTCCTTGTCGGGGGCAAAAACTTGCCCCCCAATAAAAAACCCCCACTTCAGAGGGGACGCAAACCTCCCAAACCCTTTCAGTGGTTTTCCCCGACGGGCGCTTTGACCCCCGAAAAACACACCCCCAAAAGGTCGATCACCCCACAACGTCTCCTAAACCCTTCCGAGCATGAAACCACATTAAAACGTTTCATTTTGCAGCCCCACAAATCCCCCCTTCAAAAAATTTTATTCCCCTCCACAGGATATACTCCCCCATGTCCACCTTTTCCCATGGGCAACCCCCTCAACCAACCCTCAAATTACTAAAGGGAAAGCCCATACAATTGGGTTGCATTATGCATTTCCCCTCCCCTCCCCAAAAACGACGTATTTGCCCCCCTTAGCCACCCAATCCCCCCCCCCCGAAAAATCCCTCACCCCCCCTTCCCTCACTTGGGCTCGGGCCCAAATGTCTCGAATCCCCCCGGCCCCCCTCATCCCCCAAGACCCTTTCTTTTTTTTTAGTTTCCAATAGCTTTTACACCTCCCCCCCCGGAAAAACCAAACCCCCCTATGACAAAAATTCCACCCCCGCCGTACGAAAAAGGACCCCCCTTTTAAACCTGCTTTGTGTTTGAACCCCCCAATTTTAGCCTTGCCGCATATCCAGTCTAAAAAAAGTGGCCCACCGCCCAAGCCCCCCCCCGAAAAAACTTTTCATGTAACACAATCTCTCAAAAAAGATCACCTAGAATAGTTTAAAAATGCCCCCCCCCCATCCCGGCCCTAAACCATCTCCCCCTGTAAAATTAAAAATTCCAACCGCCCCCAAATAAGAAAGAAAGGTGGAAAAAGAACAAAAAATAATAAACGGGGATCCCCAAAAAATTTTTGCTTTCAGATGGGCATCACTTCCGTGGGGGCAACACAAAACAAAATAACCCATTTCGCTCGCCCACCACCTTTCCTTTCCATTTCTTAAAAATACTCCCCCCCCCCCCTTTCCCTTCTACTAAAAACCAAATGGGCTCCCTCCCCAGGTAGGACTCCCACCCTCCTTTCAAGCATCCCGTCTGAAATCACAAAAACCCCCTATATCCACCCCACCCCCAAAATACATCCCCACCTTGATATTGTGCTCTTGCCCCAAATACGGGGCATCCAAAGTATGGGGGCACCCGAAAACTTGCAAACCCGGGGACGTTCACAACCCACAAAAACCATTAAAGTTAACCCGTCATCCCCCTTAGGCCCGTAGTTGGGTTTCCCCCTTTTTTTCCCCTGTGCTTTTTACACCCTTCTTTCACAAAAACCCCAAAAAGTTTCCTTTGGAAACCCCCTTTATGATGTCCCTACTGGCAGCCCCCAACCCCTTCCCCCTTTCCGTCCCGGGGCCCAAAATCCCGAGGGACCACCAACCCTCTTCTTCCCCCCACCACTTACCTTACCCGGGGTTTTCTGTGCTGGGGGTAGGCATCCAAACTTTAACCGATGTACACGCCCACGTTGTGGCGGAAAACCCCCCCTGCTTCCATCTCCCCCCTTTCCCGTGGGTACCCCACGGGAACCCCCCCACATCTACCACATGTCCAACCCTTTTTTCCCCCCATCGTGGGCACATTGCCCCGGGGGAGACACCACCCAAAAAATGGGGTCATTTTTTTCCTGCCCACACAGGCTGCAAAACAAATTTCCCCACACAACCCTCATCGCCGACTCGCCCTCCCTTTTTGACTTTGGGGAAAAAAGGAGGGGAGCACCGTTCTAAACTTTTACGATGGGTTCCCTTTGCCGAACCTGCGTCCCCCACCATCAAAGGGAAAATGGGGGCCCACAGGGCCCCCCGCCCCAAGGGGCCCCTTCCCGGGCCCCACCCCCCCTGCCTCTCTCGCTCCACCCCCTCACTCCCCAGACGCCGGGCCCCGTTTTTTGTAGCTCCAGAGCACGTCCGAAATTTTCCCAGAAAAACCCTTCGGGAATTCATTCTAGAAACCCTGGAAATCGAAGCCTTTTCCCTTCACAGTATTCAACAATGTGATCAAAACCACCCCAACGCCCGCGGGGCCGCTTTTCCCAGGTTTGGAAAACCTTGAGCTGAGTCCTGAAGGCCTCCAAAATAACATTGACAGGTTTTTGGGGGGCCCCTAACGTCCCTTTTTTTAAAAAGAAAAAACCCCTGGCCCCCCCGGGAAACCCCAACCCTTGCACCCACTACCCCCCTTTTCCAGGGGGTTTTCCAGGTGAAAAAGGTCCCCTTGCCTTGAAAAAATTTCATATTCCCCTTTTCCCCTCTGCCTCAAACGGTTTCTTTTTTCACTCTAAACCCCCAAATAAAAACCCTGGAACATTTAAAAGGCCCGGCCCCCACCATAGAAATGACGTCCACTCGCACATCTTTTTTATTTCCTACCGGGCTCTTTATAGAAACAGGTGTTTTTCCCAAATTTTACAAAACCCTGTAAATTTCGCCCTTAAGGGATACACCATTTCAATTCTTTCATTTTAAAACCCTACATATCCCGGGGTGAAAAAATGGCAACAAAAGGGAGCAGGGTTGTTGGGGAAATCGCCCCGCGAACCAGCTCCATGCCAACCCGTATTTACCCTCTTCCTCACAAAACCCGCACCATATTTGGGAAAAAAAAGGAAGTCTTCCAATCACCAAGAGAGGGCAAACCCGGCGCAAAGTCCCCCCGCACACACCAAAAAACGAAACAAAATCATTTTACCCAAAATTTCTGGGAACGGCTGAAGTCCCTTTTGGCATGCAAAAAGTACGCCCCTTTATTCACGCAGCTACACACCCTTTATTTACAGGCTACCCCCCCCCAACCAGCAAACCGGGGATTTAAAGGGGTTTGGCCCATGGGGGCCCCCTGTTCAACCCGGGACCCCGGTTCCAGCCAATTTAGAAAGTTTTTTTGGGAATCGCAAAAGGTTTTTTGTGGGCACCAAATTCCTGTCGCCCTTGGTCATTTCCCCTTCAAGCTGTTTGAAGCACGGTTGCTTCTAGTGGCTTTATTCTGGCCTTGCCCTTTCTAAGGAGTGCCCCTAATACCTATTGTTAAACATGTGTTTATAAATGTCAAACTTCTGTTTTAAAAATTTGGGAAGGTAATATAAGCAAAAGTTTTTCTTTCTGGTTTTTTTTGTTCCCTTTACACCCCCCGGTTAAAAAAGCCCTTTGGGGGCTCCCCGGGGTTTTAATATGGGAAACCGTCCCCAGAAGCAGAAAAGGGGGTTGAGCCTTTGGGTTTAAGCTGGGGAGCAGGAACAAATTTTGTAATTGCTGTCTGGCATTTCATTAGCTTTTTTCCCCAAATTTTTAAAAAACTTTTGCGTGTTTAATTGCTTTTCCCCATGGTTTAGCCTTGCAATTTATGATCGTTCAACAGTCGCTTCTATTTGTTTTTGGTTTTGAAGATTCGCAAACCGCTTTTGCTATTGCGTAAACCACCTTTTAAACCGTATGTGCAAATTCGCAATCATACTGTGCATAGCTAAGGGTTTTTCTGCAAATAACGGTTAAAATTTGGGGTATTCTTCAAACCCTACTGTGCATAGCAAATAACTTGTACGTTGGGGTATGCCACCTAGCAGGGGCCGACGTCTTTTTCGGCATTTTAAACCCTTTTTTAACTTGCCCCAAATTGTCCCTAAAGCGGGTTGGCAAATTTCTCGTTCCTTGCTTATTAGAACGCATTTTCAAAAACTGAGCAACTGCGGTTTATGAACACTGACAAACTTCGGGAAAGAAAATTTCACATCAGAATCCCTTCCCCAAGGGACCAGGAAAAAAAACTCCCATGGGTTTTCCGGGAGGGGAAAATTTGATACCAAACAAAGGAGCAAAATCGGCAGTCAAATGCAGCAGGGGTTTTTCTCAAGGTGAATCAAAGGGGGGGTTTGGGACTTTAAAAGGAAAAATTTAATCTTGAGGGGAGACAAAAGGGGCAGAGGGAAAAAAAAAAAGAAGGGATTTTTTTGCCTCTTGGTTTAAAAGCTTTCGTTTAAAAAGCAGTAAAAGCTTGTTCCCCCTTCACAGAGGCCCCAACCCGAAAAAATTTTTCGAAGCTTTCGAAAATCCCCGCCGAGCCTTTAGGTGGCCCCAAAAAGGGGAGTGGGCATCGTTTTGGGTTTAAAACAGAAAATTTTTTTTAAGGCACAGGAAATTTTTCGTCATTGTTAAAAGGGCAAAATGAAATTTTCCCGGGTTTTTAAAAATGGTGAAGACCACAATTTTTAGAGCATATACTTTTATCCCAGCTAAGTTAGGAAAAAAAAAATTAAATTTGGCAGACGACAGCTTGGGAAAACCCTTTATTTATTTCGTGCGAAAAAGCAGAAAAAGCTTTTACCAGCGGTAAAAAAAAGCAAAATGGGGGGTTTCCCACCTTTTGATGATCTTGGGGCCGCTTATTCTGGTTGACAACCCGTGGAGTTGGGGGACCAAAAGGTTAGTTTTCTGCAGGAACGTGACTTAAACCCCTTTCAAATTGGGGGGGCAGCCCGATTGGGTGATATTCAAAACTAACCCCTCCTTTTCCGACAGTCCCCTTTTCTCTTTTCCCAAAGCCGGGGGGGGATGAGCAAGATCGTCAACTTTGGGGGATGAAAATGTCAGGGGGGGAGGAAAAATTCCCTTTGCCAACTAAAAAATCACCCGGTGAAACCCCCGCTTCTCAAAAATTATGATCCACCCGGGGAGAGAAAAAAAACCCCAAAAATGGGTTTTATCTCGACAACAGTAACCCGAAAAGACACCAGCCAAGCGGAAAAAACCCCTTTTTCAACGTCAAACAGGGGGTTTAAAAACAAAACCACGGGGTTTTTTCCCTGGTAAAAAAGTAGGACAAAAATCCGGGGGCCCCCCCAACCCCCCCACAAAACCCCCAACCCCTTGGGAAAAAACTCTAAAACCCCAGTAAAATGTCCCCGAAGAAGTAAAAGGAAAAAGGGGTGGCCCCCTATTACTGTAAAAATCTTATTTCCCTTCAGGAAAAAAAATCCAAAACAAACCCCATAAAATCAAAAATTTTGAGATTTTTGGGGCCAAAAATTTTCTCCCTTTATATGAGGGGGAGTATTACCCCTTTCAAAGAATATCCTTAAATTCCTCTGTTTTGTTGGAAGTATTTGGAGGAGCTATATATTCTGTCCCTTTGCATAAAATTTATGTACAGTGCAAATATTACACTGGGACTTGACTGGGGGTGTATCCAAGGGATTCCCCATGAAAGATGCCATGCTATTACTAGGTAATAACATTACCACTGCTAGCGTATCTCCTAAACCCATAATGATTAATTCTTCCTGGTGTTGGCCATAACTCGGGCAAAATCCCAAGGGTTGTCTGGCGAGAATGTTGACCTATTGCTTGGACACTCCGATCTCGGAATAGCCACTTGTTTTACGAGGAAAAGCCGGCCAGGGCCCTCGTAATCAAGTGAACAGACCCAGACCAACCCTTCCTATTCCAAGGTTTGCAGGATTGCCAGATATCTCTGTTTCCATGCCCGGGGGACGCCCCTGGCGAGAGAACAACGAAAGGACGCTTCTTTAAATTTTGCTTTTCAGGAGCCATGGTAAATTCTTTTTGGATTATCCGGTCAAGCATAAACTAAAAAACGACTATTTGATTTTGCACTGAGACTGGTAAGGAATAGAGGGCCGGCAACTGTCAGACAGGTTAGTAGTTCCAACAAAGTTTAGACCTCAAATATTGAATATAGCTCATAATACATCATAGGAGGTCACTTAGGAATTACTAAAACATTATATTGAATTACAAAAGAATTTTTGTGAAGGCTTACTCAGCCCTGTAACAGCTTCAGACAGTATTACCAAGGCTGGCTCCTCCTCAGGAAAATTAATGAATAGAAAAAAAAATAATAATTCACAAAGATAAACACTTTATTATAGAAATTCAAAGATAAAAAAATTGAAATTTTGAAGGTGTATCCTACTTGAAAGAAAAAGGGAAAAATGAAATGAAAAATTGCCATTTGAATAAACGCTAATATGTACAAGTAAACTGGGGTTGTCGGGTTAAATGTTGACACCGTCTTGTAAAAAATTGTAGCCATTGATGATGATGATGTGGGGGGGGGGTCACAGGTGTTGGGACAACCCAGACTAGTTCTTCACAGAGTCTAATGCCTTGAATAGTCAGTCCAGATGACAGAACACAGGTTCTTTACCACTGCAAAGATGAGGGGTTGTGTCCTGTACAATTAATCAGGTAGGTAGATATAAGGTGACGTCCCAAGACTGTTTCAGTCCGTCCCTTCAACACTTCTCGTTGGTTGGCAGGTGACCCAAAGCTGTCTTTTCCAAGCTGGAAAGAGAGACAAGTTACCCACTGCTTCAGAAATCACTCTGCATGATAAGTGCAAGATACTTAAAAAAGGTGGTGATATCTAAAAGTCTCATGTGGAGCTTAAAACTGAAAGGACAAAGTTTATTATTGGTCAAAAGTGAAGCTTTCAACCAATATCCACTACAATAAGAGCAAGGCTTTTACTTACATTGTGGGTGGGGGCTGTGAGTCGAGTGATTACTGTTTGGCCGAAGCCCCACACGTCACCTTTCGGGTGGGGAGAAAGGGGGGGAGGGGATAGCGGGACCTAGACGACCCTAAACCTTTAAAAAGCACCGGCAATCAAACTATCATTACCATATACTAGCTCGCTACTCTATCTGTTGAACTTTTTTCCCCCACATTTATTGGCCAAAATTAAAGCCCGGGTGTGAAGAATCATATCCGGTGTTGCCGAAATGTCAGCAAGTAGGGAAACCTGAACATTCTATTAAACCTGCCCCTCTACAACCCTATACCTGGGTTTATGGAGACCTTTTGCAGAATTAAACATAGACTGTGTAGGGCCACTACCTAGGTCAAAGTCGGGAATTAGTATTTATTTACCATTATGGATGAGTAACTAGATACCCTGAAGAATTCCCATGCACAGTATTAATACTAAATTTTCTCAAAGCTTTTTACCTGCAAGAAGTCTCTGGGGAATATCTACAATCCCATCTTGGC
Source organism: Cherax quadricarinatus (assembly GCF_026875155.1). Lineage (NCBI taxonomy): Eukaryota > Metazoa > Arthropoda > Malacostraca > Decapoda > Parastacidae > Cherax > Cherax quadricarinatus. Next base: position 16,875 of record NW_026473129.1, on the reverse strand, counting down.
ATCTGGTCACCCTTTCCAGAGACTTTCAAGACAGCTAAGATGATCTTCATTGCTAAAAACCAAACAAGGACAGTCGCAATCCCGAGAACTACAGACCCATCTCTCTACTCGAAGTCACGGGCAAAGTCTTGAAAAAAACAATCTCCAACAACTCAACTACTACATGGAGTTCAACCACCTATTCTCTGAAGGCATTCGGCTCAGTCCCGCTGCAGCACCCAGCATCCATAAACATCAAACTATGAAAGCCGTGGCCATACTGAAAAAAGCAAGGGAACCTGGCCCTTATCGCCACCAGGGGGGTACACAAGGCCTTTGACAGCCTTTGGCACGACGGTCTAATTAACAAACTCGTAGACCCCCTGATCACAACTGGACCTTTCTCAGGCTCATCTACAACTTCTTTAAAAGAAGAAAAATCATCCCCACCTTCCACGGAGCGGAAAACAACCCCTTCACACCAATAGCAGGAGTAACCCCAAGGCTTCTGCCTAAGCCCCGTCCTCTTCAACATATACGTAACGACCTCCCCCAACCTGAAAAATACCGACACCATCATCACCCAATTCACGACGAAGAACTAAATAGAACGCCAGGTGGGGAGAAGAAATGGAGAATACACAACCAAAAACCCCGACAAAGTCCTCATCAGCACCGTTGGGTTTCTTCCCATCAACCATAGAAGAAAAAGGGGGCATTTCCATCAGAGGTACCCCGTTATTGCTATAAGGAAACCAAACAAGATCCTAGGATACGAGATCGGCAGATTACTCAACTCTACAAAACCCCCATAACCAAAAAAGTAAACCTAGCGAAAGCCCGCCTTGGCCAACTTTATCGATTCAAAGCACTCCCCCCCACATCAAACTACAACCTGTACAAGATGATGATCAGACCTCGCTGGGAAAACCCCGTGTACCCATGTCGATTAACAACCAAAACCAACATGCTAAAACCCAAAGAGTCCAAAACAAAGCCCTCCACTTCATCACGAACACCAGACTCAGAGACAGAATCAGATCAAAAACCTACACATACAACAGAGAATCCCCGCAATGAATGTCCGATTAGACAAACTTACTAAGAGAAATTATATGACATGCAGGAACTCTAAAGTTCCTGACAGAGAGAATCCCCCCAACCAGTGAACACAACCGACTATACCATCACCACCCCCTCCCCACAGATCCCAAAGAATGACCCTCCAACAAAGAGTTCGGAGCTTTAAATCCAAAAGGGAGAACTTCCCTCGTCCCAAAACCTTAAGCTACCTCCCCGCCAATGAAGAAGGATACCACCGGAACCATTCTATGTCCAGTAACATGGACTAGCGCTCCCCATCCCCGGGGTGACCCCTTCTGTAAACCAACACCTCACAACTGACCTTGTTGCACCTACTACTACAATACAGCAGGACCCCAAACCTCAGTCCACTGCCTTGCGGGCCGACTCCAGGTGAGAAACCCAAACCCCTCCATTCGAAGGGCCCGGCAACCTTCGCCTGCAGCTGCGCCTCCTGACCAACCTCTTGCGAAAAAAAAAAAAAAAGCAAGCAATTGTATGCAGTATGCATCCTTCCAATTCAATACGCACTGGGATAACTCAAATATACATTGCGGAATTGATGGGCAGGAGGTATACCCTACTCATAAAACCAACCTCTTTATAAATTACTCAATATGCACACATGCATATTCAAATTACACCAAAATGGATAGGCCACTACCCTTTTATAACCCCACCTACCCTCCTCCCTCCCCAACCTTTCCCAACTTCCATCCTTACCCATCCTTTTTCCCCCCCCTCCCTCCCTTTCCAAAGCTCCCGATCAGAACCTCGAACCTCGAAGCTTTTAACCAGATTTATTTTTGTTTTGGCATTCCTAAATCTATTCAGAGTGATCAAGGTACTGTTTTTCACTGTCAAAGCATTTAGAGAAGTATTAACTAGGTTAGGAAAAACCACAACTTACCCACTGCCAATCATCCCAGCCCAAGGCGCCTTGGAAAGATTCCATCAGACATTAAAAACCATGATGAGAACTTTTTGCATGCTTTTTCCCCTACAGACGGGGAAATGAATCACTACCTTTGTTGCTATTCTCAGTACGAGAGACGGTACAAGAGTCTACAGGGTATAGTCCTTTTGAGCAAATCTTTGGGCACAATGCACGAGGCCTTCGGGTGCTCAAAGAAGGATGGATGGGAGAAGATATTAGTTCAACACTCTACAACCCGTCTTCAAGGTTGCATGTGGCACGTCATTTTCCCAAAGGGTTTAACCTAAAGGCACTCAAAATAAGATGAAACAGAGGTATGACAGAAATGCACAATTCCGCTCCTTCCATCCAGGAGACAAGGTGTTGGTCAGGAACCTATACCTGGCCAAAACCTTGAAAGCTAGATTTACGGGACCTATGCAAACTGAAGTAAATTATCTGTACTCCCCCCAACCAGCGAACCAGGGGCTAAGGGTTGCAAAGGGGCCCCGTCGTTCAACCAAAACCCAGTTCCAGCCAATAACAAGATGGTTTTTGGCGTCGCAGAGGTTTGTGGGTACCACTCTCCTGTCTGCCCTTGTCATTCCCATTCTAGAGCTGGTTGAAGCACGGTCTGCTCTCTTGTGGCTTTCTATTTTGCCTTGCTTACCGTGGAGTGCACTAATACCTATCACTGTATATAGTGTACATATTGCTGTTCTAAATTGGTGAAGGAAAAATTAAGTCAAAAGTTTCTGCTGTGTTTATTTTGCTCACTTTACAACCCAGGATAACAAGCCTTTTGGGCTCCTGGGTTGTAAAAATCTTGACTTGAATTCCCTGGAATGCAGGCGAGAGAGATACACGATAATATACACTTGGAAAATCCTAGAGGGATTAGTACCAAACTTACAAAGGCAAATAACTTCCTATGAAAAGCAGTAGCGCCATGAGAACACTTAGACACAACACAATAAGTGTCCGGGCTCAAGACTGTTCAATTGCGTCACAAGCATACATAAGGGGGATTAAACCAATAGACCCCTGGCTGTCTTCAAGAAGGCGCGGACAGGCAAACCCAAAGTCATACCTGACCAAAACCCGGGGTGTAGTTGGTAAGTCAGTTTGTGTGCGGCCAGCAGTAACAGCCTGGTTGATCAGGCTCTGGATCAACCTAGAGGCCCGGTCTCAGACCGACCGCGGGGACGTTGTGTCCCGAATCCCTCTCGAGGTATACTCCAGGTATCGTGTTTTTCGCTGTTTTAAAATGTGGGGTTTTTTTTGGGGTTTTTTTTGTGTGGTTTTTGTTTTTCGGTTTGGGTTTTTTTTTTGGGGGTTTTGGTTTTGTGTTTTTGATGGGGGGTGTTGTAAATTCCGGTTGGGTTAGTGTTGGGTTTTTGGGTAGTGTGAGTTTGTGGTGTGGGGTAAGGTGTTCAATTGCGCCGTTGGGGGTTTTGTGGTGTTTGAGGGCGGTTGTGTTGGGTGTGTGTTGGTTGTTGTTTGGGGTTGTGGGTGTGTGGTTGTTGAGTGTGTGGTTGAGGCCCGGGGGCGTGTGTGGTGTTGGTTTGGTGTGGTGGGGTTTTTGGAAATGTGTGTGTGTGTGTGTGTGTGTGTGTGTGTGTGTGTGTGGGGTGTGTGGGGGTGTGTGTGTGTTTTGTGGTGGGGCGCGTGGTGTGGTGTGTGGTGTTGGTGTGTGGTGTGGTTATTTTAGTTACCATTTTGTCCTGGGCACATGTCGATTAGACACTGTGGGTGTGTGTTTTGTGGGGTGTGGTGTGTGTCTGTACTCACCTAGTTATACTCACCTATTTCAGGTTGCAGGGATCGAGTCCAAGCTCCTGGCCCCGCCTCTTCACTGGTCACAAACTAAGGTTACTCTCCCTGAAACCGTGAGCTTTATCATACCTCTGCTTTAAAGCTATTTTATGGATCCTCCCTCCACTACATCGCTTCCAAACTATCCACTTCCTGACTACTCTGTGGCTGAAGAAAAACTTCCTAACATCCCTGTGATTCATCTGTGTCCTTCAACTTCCTTGTTGCTGCGTCCCATCTCTGGAACATCCTGTCTTTGTCCACCTTGTCAATTTCTCTCAGTTAAATTTGTACTCGTTATCATGTCCCCCCCTATCTCCCTGTCCTCCAGTGTCGTCAGGGTTTATTTCCCTTAACCTCTCCTCGTAGGACATACTCTTAGCTTTGCGACTAGTCTTGTTGCAAACCTTTGCACTTTTTCTAGTTTTCTTTACGTGCTTGGCTAGGGTTTGGGGTTTCCCAAAATGGTGCCGTATACTCCAATATGGGGGCCCAACGTACACGGTGTACAGGGTCCTGAAAAGATTCCTTTTTAAGATGTCGGAATGCTGTTTTTTAGGTTTGCTAGGCGCCCGTATGCTGCAGCAGTTATTTGGTTGATGTGCGCTTCCGGAGATGTGCCTGGTGTTATAAATCAACCCAAGATCTTTTTCTTGAATGAGTATGTTGTCTCTGGCCCCCTAGACTGTAAATCCATCTGCGGTCCTTCTTTGCCTTCCCCAATCTTCATGACCTTGCACTTGGTGGGGTTGAACTCCGGACTAATGTGCCCCAGGCGCGGGCCTGTCCAAATCCTTTTGTAGTTCGCCTGGTTTTTCGATCGAATAATTCTTCCCTCAACTTCACGCATCTGCAAACTGGACATTCGGATCTATTCCCTTTCCGTCATGACTTTCCCAAAAATACCAAAACAGCACGGTCCTAGGATTTACCCCTGAGGCCCCCGCGGTCACAGATCCCCCCACTCTGACACCCCCCACGTCCATGACTCGTTTTGTTTTCCAGAAAAGGGATTCCCCTGATCCTTTTGTATTTCCTCACTGTTACCCCTGCTTGTCCCCATTTTTTTGATAATCCTTGTGTGGAACTGTGCAAACCCCTTTCTTGCTCCAAAAAATGCAATCCACCCACCCCTCTTCTCTTGTCTTACTGCTTTTACCATGTCATAGACTCCAGTGGGTTTGGGGAACTGATTTCCCCCCCTAAAACCATGTTGGCGCTGTTGATGAGATCTTTCCCTTACTGGGTGATCCACCACTTTCTCCTGATAATTTTCCCATGATTTGCTATATACATGTCGTGACATGGTCTGTATTTTTAGTTTCATGTCTGTCTCCTTTTTTAAAGTTTGGGGACTACTTTTGCTGTTTCCATGTCAGGAAATCTCCCGTTTCGATGATGTTTGAAAATTGTTGTTAGGGGGTAACAAAGCTCCTCTGCTCCCTCTCTCAGGAGTCAGGAGAGATTTTTTTCCGGCCCCTTCCCTTTGGATATCTACCCTCAAAACCCCTTTTCTTTTCTTCCTGGTTGTGTGTACGGTCCAGCCTTGGGGGTGTGCCCACCTCCAGTCTTTTGGGCCCTATCGTCTCCTCTGTGAACCTTCTTTAATCTCTTGTTAATTTCCCTCCCCATATTTCATGGCATTTCTTGTTGTCTTTCCCCCTTTCCTTCCTTAGTTGATTACCTGGTCCTTGACTGTTGTTTTCCTCCTGATGGGGTTTTTTAAATAAAGCTTTAGGTAGATTGGTTTTCGTTCGTTCTTTCATATGTCATTGGGCCTCCCTTCTTATCTGTGCATATTCATTTCTGGCTTACGACTGCTTCCTTATTTAGGGGTATTTGCCTTTCTATATTTCTTCCTTTTCCCTACACATTTGGTTTTTGCCTCCCTGCACTTTTGGGTAAAAACCAGGCCATCGGGTTTTTTTCAAAATTCCTGTTCCCCTTTGGGGGTAAAAAAACCTCTCCCAGCCCCCTTGCCTGTTGCTACATTTCCATCATCTCTTAACAGGTTTCACTGCCAGTTCTCTTTTCCCTGAACCCCATTCAGAAGTTCTCTTTCCAGTGTAGTCCCCTTTTCTTGTAGTTTGGCTTCTTTTTGCCCGGGGCCTTCCTGTTTCCCCCTCCACTTTGTTACGGTATTAAAGAAAAAAACCCCATGATTGCGGGCCCAAAGGGGGTTTTTCCATGTTTTTTCCTCAATGTCGCACTCTAAAGGGAATACTAGGGCAGCTTGCTGGTTCATCCTCTCCCTCCCCTCTTGTATGCCCCTTACTTTTTAGTAATGAAGTTTTCCAGACCCCCTCCATCATTTAGCCCCTCCATGTACTGGCCCCCATGGGCCCAAGTTCCCCCCAATCGTTTTTCTTTGGTTAAAGTCACCCATGAACAGGAGTTTTACCCTGCATGCAGAGCTCTTTCTGGCCACTGCACCCCGTGTGTAAACCCCATCACTCTTTTTGCTCTCATCATCCCCTTTTCCCTTGGGTCTCCTGCTGTTATGTATGGGTTTATACATCACTGCAATTACCACTTTGGGACCCCCCAAACTAAAACTTTTCCCGCTAATAATCACTTGCTTCTCCGCTGTTTCCTCACTCCACTCATAAAAAATTCCTCCATTTTTGATCAGCAGTGAACTCCTCCACCCCTCTTTCCCCCTGCCTTTCCTCGGGATCGGTATCCCTTTGGAAAGATGCATCTTTTTATCCCCTGTAAGCTGGGTTTCTGTGAGGTAGATGTCCGGTGATGCCCTTTTTTGACTCTTTTCCACTCGCCACTTTTTGTTATTCCTTCGCTTCTTTTATTAATCTTCAATTTCATCTCCAACACTGGGGGTTTTGGGGGCCTGTGAGGGTGGGAGACCTGTAGAAGCTGTGGGTTCTATGCTGGGTGTTGGGTGGAAGGTGAGTATGGTTTGTAGTTGTGTTGGTTTTGGGTGATAGGTTTGGGGTTTTCTGAGGAAGGGTTTTCTGTTGTTTTGCCCTTGGCCTGTCCTGCTCTGATTGCCTTTTGCTGGTTCCGTCCTTGTCCCTTTCCTAGAACCTTTCGCTTTTTTGTCCTCTCCCTCACTGCTGTCTTTCTGTTTGTGTTTGTCTCTGTTGGGGAAACCCCCTCTTGACTCCCCCGAGTACTTCAAACCGTGGGTTTCTTTTGTGGATCCTTTTCACATGTTTTCTGTTTCGAGAATCGCTTGATCTTTTTTTTTTTTCCCCCCTTTTAAGTGCCCCCCTATTTTTAAAAATTTAAAATTCGTCCAGCTTCACCTTTTTGTGATGTTCTAAATCTCTTTTCTTTCTGCCTCCTCTTTCATGTGTGTCCTTTCCCTCTCTCTCACAAGTCCAGGGATAAACACTTTTTTGCCCTTTTCCCCCTCCCATTGCCTCTTCCTTTGTGCTCTGGTTCCTGTCAGTACGGGCCTTTTTCTCCCTTTTTTTTTTCCATGCTCTTGGTAGAGGGTTTGTGCCTCTCATTTGTCTGTGCTGTGTGTGTGCGTGTTGTTCGGGTGTGTGTGTGTGTACCCCCCCCCTACTCACCTAATTGGGTTCAGGGTCGAGACCACCTGGCCCCCCCTTTTCCCCTGATCGCTACTGGGTCCCTCTCTCTCGCTTCCTGAGCTTTGTCATACCTCTTCTTAAACTATTAGGGTTCCTGCCCCCACTATTTTCACTGCAGGCTATTCCATTTGCTGAAAATTTTCTAATGACGAAAAAATATTTCCAACGTCCCTGTGACTCGTCTGAGTTTCGCTTCCTTTTGTGCCCCCGGTTTCCCGTGCCCCCTCTCTGGAACATCCTATCTGTCCCCCCTTGTTATTCCCCCGCAGTATTTTGTAGTCGTTACATGCCCCCCCCTGCCCCTTTCTGTCCTCCAGTTCGTCAGCCGATTTTCCTTAACTTTCCTGTACCCTTCCCTTACCGGGACAGTTGTTGCAAACCTTGTACTTTTTTAAACTTCTTGACGTGCTTGCCCAGGTGGGGGGGTTCCGACTGGTGCTGCATACCCATATGGCCTAACATACACAGTGTCAGTGTTTTGAACGATTCCTTATTAAGGTACGGAACGCTTTTCTCAGGTTTGCCGGGCCCCCCCTGTTTTCTGCAGCAGTTTTTTTGGTTGATGTGTCCCTCGTGATGGCTGGTGTTATGGCACCCCAAGGTTTTCCCCGAGTGAGGTCTGTACTTTGCCCACCTAGCCTAACTCTTCTGCGGTCTTTTTTTTGCCCCCCCCCAATTTTTCATGACTTTGCTTTTGGCTGGATTGAATTCGGAACCAGTTACGGGACCCATGTCCACCTTCCGGTCTCTTTGCTCCTCCCTCATCCCTCCGATTTAAATTTTTCTCATCCTTCACGTCATTCGAACAGGGACACTTCAGAGTCTATTTCCTTCCATCATGTCGTTCACATATATCAAAAAAAAGCACTGGTCCTAGAATGACCCCTGTGGGACCCCGCTCGAACAGGCGCCCCCCTGGATACCTCTTCACGTACCCTGCTCGTTTGCTGCCTTGTCAGGATTCCCTATCCATTGCGGCCCTCCTTTTTCAGGCCCCCCATCCCCAGCATTTGCACTAATCTCTTGGGGGGAAATGTGTCAAAAGGGCCCTTTCCGCGTCTAGGAAAACGCAATCAAAAACCCCCCCTCTCTCTCGTGCTTACTTCTGTTACCTTGTCAAAAAATCCCGGAGGTTTTTTTTAAAAAAGATTTGCCCTTTCCCTGAAACCCCGCTGGTTTTCATTTTAATTTGTTCCTTTCCCGGGGTTCGCCACTCCCCTCCTGAAAACTTTTCCAGATTTGCACACAATACATTCAGGCAAGGTCTGTAGCTGTCTTCCATTTCTCAGGGATTGCCCGTTTTAAAAGGGGTGTGTGAAGATTTTGGTTAGAGGCATGCACGCATCTCTACTCCTTCTCAAGGACCCTGGGGGGATGTTGTCCGGTCCCAACGCCTTTGGGTGTAAGGTCACTTAAAACTTCTCACCCCCTCCCCATTGTTCGGTTCCAACACTTTTTGGGATATTCCCTCTTTATGTTTCCCTTTTTGTGCTGCTTCCCACAGCCCTTCTTCTTTACTGTAAAAACTTCCTTAAATCTCCTGTTCAGCTCCTCAAATACCCCCTGATCATTTCTTTTGAGTTTTCCCCCTTCTGCCCTTAAACTGATCACCTGGGCTTTTTACTGTTTTTTCCTCCTGGTGGCTATACAACAGTTTTTGGGTCAGCTTTATTCCGATGCTATGTCATTTTTATACGTCGCTGGGCCTCCCCCCTTACCTTGCTACTCGTTCCTGGCCTGCGACTGATTCCCTATTTTCGTGTGTTCTCTGCCTTTTGTACTTTTTCCTTCTCTATTGCACTTTGTTTTGCCTCCTTACACCGTCGGGTAAACCAGGGCTCGTTCGGCTTCCCGTTTTTATTTCCCTTGGGGGAAAAACCTTTCCCCATGCCCTTGCATTTTTTTTTGTTACATTTTCCATCTTTATTTACTGCTTTCCTGCCGTTCTCTGTCCCACGGACCTCCCGCAGGAATTTTTTAACCCCATGTAGTCCCCTCTTTTTTTAGTCAGGCTTTTCCCGTTACTCCTGTTTCTCTCCCCTTGCAGCTCTACATGTATTCAAGTGTACTCACCAATTTTTGGTTCAGGGTCGAGTCCTAGCTCCTGGCCCCCCCTCTTCACCGGTTTCTATTTTGTGTGTGGGTGGGTGTGTGGGGGTGTGTGTGTGTGTTGTGTGTGGTGTGTGTGTGTGTGGGGGTGTGTTTTTTTTTGGGTTGGGGTGTGGTGGTGTATCATAACTGACTCACTTAATTGTGGTTGAGGGGTCGAGTTTTTAAATTCCTGCCCCCCTTCCTCACTGGTGGTGGGGGTGGGGGTGTGACGAAAAGAATCATCTCCTTAAAATTTGAAGTTTGAGAAAATTAAATTCAGATTTTCCCCATTTTTCACTTTTTCTCTGTCCACTTCTTTTTTCTTCACACTGAATCCTCACCCCCCAATTTCCTCTTCCTCTTCAGTCACCCTCCGGCCTCTTTCACCTTACGTTTACCTCCAAACTGAATCTTCCTCTCCTCTCTTATCTTACTTCTTTCCTTTCAATACCTCTTTCTCGCTCCCCCAAGATCTTTTCCACTTTTCCCCAAACCATGTTTTTTACATCCTTTTCCCCGTCTGTCCTGTCGCTGGGCCCAATATACTCCCTCCTTCTCTCCTTTTTGTTGTGTGACTTTGTAAATGGGCCCAAGCGGACCGAAACGTCGCGTAAGCTCCTCTCTCCCTAATGCGGGGTTTTTAGTGTATTGTTTCCCGCACGGTATTGTGGCTTTTTGTTATTAAGTGTTATTGTGTCCCGGTCCGATCGCTGGCGCAAATCAGCTTCACATGAGTCCGAGTTCGAATCTCCTCTGGTACGGCTGAAAAACATCAGAACGTGTTTTCCATAGACACCTTTGCCTTGTTTTCCCCCTCAGGTAAAAGGGTACCTGGGGTTTAGTCGACGGGTGGGTCGCATCCCGGGAAAAAAACTGACCAATTTTCGGGAAATGTCAGATTTAAAAAGCGGCTTTTTTTAATAGTAGCATGTCTTAATGTCAGCTAGGGCTGTATCCCCTTTTAAAGTACTTGTGTAAATAAAGTATTATTATATTTTTTAATTCCTGACCCTTTTGCCTGGCAACGCCAAACTACACAAAACCCCCCACAATGGTTTCCATGTTAAAACTACCCTAAAATCTTCTTTCCCCGTTCCTCCCCCCTGTCACTCTTGCCTCTCCATTATATCACAATCCTTTACTTTTCCCCGTCATCAAACAAAACCAAAACTGGGCACGACAACCTGTCACAAACAATAACTCATACCATAAAACAAAAATAAAAACAAAAATATCACCAAACACAATGAAAACAACACTCAAAAGCAAGCAAACAATTTTAACATATACAAAGTAAAAAATATACAAATCAATTAAACAACACACAAATACAATAAAAACACAACCAAAAAGCCAAACAACAACAATTCACACATAAAAAACAAAAACACAAAAACAACAAATTCAACAAAACAAAAACAAAAATTTAAAAAAAAACCCCCCAAACCAAACAACAACAAATTTACACAAAACACACACCAAGCACAAACAAACAAATTTACCATAAACCCCACACCAAGCACAAAAAAAACAATTCCACATAAACACCACAAGCACAAACAACACAACCCAAAAACTACATACAAATACACAACACGACACATCAAAACAACTAAACAACCCCCTAACAAAAACATGCGAGAGCAACAAGACATAAATACGGAACAAAACACAGTTTTAACACAAAAATTAATATATATTAACACAGGGCCACCAACACCATAAATAATATGGAAACCCCTTTAAATAAAACATTACATTAACTTTATGGGAATTTTATTTAAATTTGGGACCAGAAGTACACACATTTAAAACGAAAATTTTTTTCTAAAATTTTCGGGAATAATTTTTTCAAAAAAACAATTCTTGCTTTTAAAATAAATAAAAAAACAATGTAAATTTTATGGGAAAAAAGGTAAAGGAGACAAATTTTTTTTGTTTTATATTTTTTTTAAAACTGAGGTACAATAAAATATGGTCATAATTATAGTAACAAGATACAGCAGTGAACAATAATCAACGGACTACACATACGAAGAAACACATAAAATGACAGAAATGCTGTGCACTCAAAACAAAAAACCGCTTGTACGTACTGTGTTAAAATGAAAAGCTTTACTTTGTTAATAAAAATTTTATTACATAATATATAATATATATATATATTAAATATATATAATATTATAATAAAATATATATAAATAATATAATTTTATAAAAATATAATATAAATATTATATTATATATATATATTATATAAAATATATATAATATAAAAATATATTTCATCATACACAACCCACCCAGTAAAGCTTACACTCCCCCCCCCCATGAAAACGTGCCACTTTCACCTTAGATACACAGTGACAAATCTCTTATACTTATACATTTGTAAAAGCATTAAAAACTTCAATGACAAAATATATAAACACAATCCAGCCAGCTAAACGGCTGACACTATAATACAAGGAATGTCTGAACCTGATGGCTCACATCCACCATAGAACACAATCCACCCTACCCTCATATACCCTATGGTAATAATTAATACTCATTCTCTGCTCAGACGTTGTGCTGAGCGGTTGTCAGCTGTTGCTCCTCAGTCCCGACACCTGGTGGAGGAGTGTTTACAACATCAACAACAATGGCGACTGCGTTTCGCCGCCGCGTTAATACTGTTTGTATTCAACTAACGCAGGGATCTATCACCGGCGAATCAGTAAATGTGTTACTGCCAGCAATCATTCGTGATACTTATGGCATTCAACGTGAATCCTTGTGTGGCGTCGCCTTGAATGGAACTACACGGATCTTCGTCAAGTTTTGTGACACTCAGATGTACGAGAAGATTGTGACCCAGTAGCAGGATATAAGTAAGCAAGTCACCCCAGCAGTTTCTGTCCAGTTGCATGACGTTTCACGATACTATACGTGGGTACGTGTGCGAAACGTGCCTTTTGAGGCCAATGAAGTTGATATACGTGACGTTTTTGAACGTTTATGGGAAGATCCACCTGGCCACCATGGGTAGGTGGTCTGACGGCCACTATAATGGCCTTCAGGAGGGGTCATTTACGTTGAAAATGTCCCTGCGTCAGCCGATTCCTTCGTACATTCAACTGGAGGAGTTTCGTTCCCAGGTGTACGTTACGTACCCTGGACAGAGAAGAACTTGCCGCCTCTGCGGCGCTCTGGATCACATAGCGGCTCAGTGTGTCCAGCGCCAGCCGCCATCGGGGCGTGGTCGTCGACCTGACGGTGAGGTACCCCGTCAGGCTCTGGAAGAGGAGGTTGTCGAGACATCGCTGCGTATGACATCATGGAGTGCTGAGGTTGATAGGGCCATGCTACTAGAGTCATCTTGTGTGACTCTACCTGGGACTGCCTCCCTTGACGAGGTGGAACATGTGAACAGTGAAATCCCTATAGCAAGAGAGGCAGGTGAGATGGAAGCCGACATTGTATCTGCGTTAAGTGACCTATTAGCGTCGCATGAGTCTGATTCTGTGTTGTGTTCTGATGAGGGGAAATTACGTGCAGATAAATGCTGATCAGATAGCTAAAGTGAGAGATTTGGAGAGTTCGATTTTTTCACACTGTTGAGACAGAAATTCACAAGGAGAACACCCCAAGTACTGACATGTCTGAAGATGCTGTTTCTAGGAAGCGTGCGGCTACCCCGTCCAACTCCGATGATGTCTTGACCCCTGGACAACGTTCAGGGAAGAAGACGTGGTCGGAAATCACGGGTGCGGGGAGGTCGCGCGAGTCCAAGACAGCAGGTAATATCACGGGGATTGCCAAAGGTGCGGGAAGTGCCTTGGGTGCTTGCCGGCGCAAAGAGAAAAAGGGAGTGGTAGCCCCTAGAGGAAAGCCACCTTTAACACAGTTAGTGTGTAACTATTAATGTTAATGGTTTGAAATCTGTCAGAAAGTGTGTGCAGGTGCGTGAGTGGTTGAATCGTTTTGCAGTGGATGTGTGTTTTTTTGCAAGAACATAACCATAAAGTAGGAAGTTTGTTTGAGATGGATGGTTATGACATTTATGTGACTCATTCCAGACGTCTGAAAGGTGGAGTGGCTGTGTTGTTTAAAAGCGACCAGCCCGTTGTGCTGAGACATTGGGGGAAAGGGGGGGGAGGGTCGCGTGGTGCGAGTCGTGGGGATTGGGGTAGTAGAAGAGTTGGTTTTGTAGGGGTATATGGCCGGCTGAACACGATGTTAACATTAAAAATACTTTTGTTAGAGATGTCTTGGTATATTATTTGAGGTCCCTGCCAGAAATTACAGTGGTAGGTGGTGACTGGAACTGTGTAGTGCGCCGTAAAGATGTTGAACCGAGGGGGGCGGGGTTCTGTTCACTTGTTTTGGGTGACTTGTTGTCTGGTTTGGGGTTGGTAGATGTACGCGGAGGACGTGACTTTGGGATTGAGCATACTTTTGTGCGTAGGGGCTATGCAGCATGTTTAGATAGGGTGTATGTGTCTCGGCGGGTGGTCGTAATCAATGTGCGTGTATTGAACGTCTTTTTCTCCGACCACCGGGGAGTTTTTGTGAAGCTCGACTGGGGAGGTCTCCCGCATCGTTTTAAGGGATACTGGAAACTGAATACGCGGATGCTACAAAGTGCGGATGATAGGGAACTATTCGAGGACTTCTGGGCGTCTATGGGAGTAGACTCCTGGGAGGGATGGGATTTAGTACGACAGTAGGATGAGGTTGTGAAGCCTCGAATTAAGGATTTTTATGTGAATCGGTGTAAGGAGGCCACTCGCATGGAGTATGGTTTTCAGAGGTACCTGGAGGGTCATCTACGACAATGTTATGCACAGGGAGAGGCATCTGGGGTTTACCCAGTGGATGAGATCGATGCTATTAAAGAACAAATCCAAGTAATGAAAAATAAGGTTTTCGATGGGGCGCGCATTTCGAGTGGGGTGGAGGGAGGCTTTGTGGGGTGACAAGCCGTCTGCTTGCGTCTTACAAAGTCAGACACAAAGGCGAAAAGCGACTGAAATTGTGAGTTTAGTGGTGCAGGATGAAGTTGACGGGTATAGTGAGGGACAGGTCTTAACAACAAACTGAGGGGATAAGTTTTTATGTCGATACTTGGAAATAAGATCCAGATGCAAAATAAAGACGTGAGTGAGCATGCGATACAGGATTTGGGGAGAGGCGTACGATGCGAGTTAAATGATTATGATCGCCTTCTCATGGGTGGGCCTATATCTGAGGCAGAGGTGTGGGAGGCACTACAAGGAATGAGTAAGGCATTGATGGCATCCCTTGTGAATTTTATATCAAACATTGGGAGGTAATACGGACTTTTATGGTTCGTTTACTCAATGCGATGAAGGAGGGGGGGGTGTTAGGTCTGTCTCAGCGTACGGCGGTGTTGGTCTTAGTTAGGAAATGTGATGTGCCGTTAGCGATTAAGGACTACCGTCCCATATCGTTGATGTGTAGTGACTATAAACTATATGCGAAAATATTGATGAATAGAATTAAGAAAGTGTTTGATAAGGTAATCCATAAGAGTCAGTTTGGTGTGCCAGGTAGGTCAATGTATGATGGTGGAAATAAATGGTATAAAATACCGACACAATGGAAATATAAACACAAATGCAGTATAATGTGATCCTTTATTGACAACGTTTCACCCACACAGTGGGCTTTTTCAAGTCACACACGGATCTACCTGGGATTGGAAGGTACGGGAGTATTTATAGTTCAGGATGTTGAGGTCAGGTGGAGAATGCTGCATCTGATGATCTACCGGGTGGGGTTATAGAGTCTTGGGTAGCTAGGCGGGGATATTGGACAAGTTGTGAGTAGACCTTCTGCAGTGTTCTATGTTCTTATGTGGGATAGTGATGAAGAAGTTTCTTGGCGAGTGGTTCAGCTATGTTATAGAAGCCATTGTTCTGGTTGAAATTGTTGGTTATAGAGATAAACGATGATTCCAGGATTCTTCTGTATTGAGTGTTGTCTTCTGTGGCTATAAGTCTTGAGTTTCTGTAGTTAATTAAATGGTTGTGTGAATTGCGATGTTGTACACAGGCATTCCTTGTATCGTCAGTCCTGCTTGCATATTGGTGTTCTGAAATACGTGTTTGGAGGTCTCTTGATGTTTCGCCCACATATAATTTGTTGCAGTCATTACAAGGGATTATGTATACCCCTGCAGAGGATGGAGGCTTGTCCTGTCTACAAACTGGTGATGTCCTTGAGGGTCGTGGTTGTGGAGGTAGATACTTGGAATGATGTTTTGGCAAAGATGTTGGAAATATGTTTGGCAATGGAGTTGGTGGGAAGGACTATGTATCTCTTCTCGGCAGTGTCCCTTTTCTGGGTGTGTTGAAGATGTTTAATGCCCGCCGTCTGCAGTCTCTGATGAAGTGACGAGGATAGTGGAGTTTGGAAAATACTTGTTCAATTATAGTGCATTCTTCCTCAAGGAACTCGTTGCTGCAGATTCTGAGTGCACGCAGGAAGAAGCCTATAATTACACCACGTTTGGTTTTGGTGTCGTGGTGAGAGTAGAAGTGGAGAAGATCGTTTTGGTTGGTGGGTTTTCGATAGACTTTAAAACGAAGTTCGTGGTCAGCTTTGCAGAGTAGAACATCAAGGAAAGGAAGAGTGTTGTCGACTTCTTCTTCAAGTGTGAACTGGATTGAAGGCTCGACCTGGTTGAGCTTGTCTTGGAGAGCTTGAACGTTGAAAAGTACCTACTAAAAGTACCTACTAAACAAGCCATCGATCTCTTGCGCAGGAAAATTGACGATTCACTTGATCTTCCCATTCCAGCCAGCGATTTCATCGACCTTGTTGAACTATGTGTTGGCTTTACGTGTTTCTCTTTCGAAAATCACCTCTTTCAGCAGACTTTTGGACTACCCATGGGTTCGCCACTCAGTGCAGTCCTGGCGAACCTATACATGGAACATCTAGAAGCCGAACGTTTCTCCACCATTATTCTTTCGTCTGTCACCTGGCTCCGTTATGTTGACAACATTCTCCTCATAACTCCTAAACGCTTCAACGTTCAAGCTCTCCAAGACAAGCTCAACCAGGTCGAGCCTTCAATCCAGTTCACACTTGAAGAAGAAGTCGACAACACTCTCCTTTCCTTGATGTTCTACTCTGCAAAGCTGACCACGAACTTCGTTTTTAAAGCCTATCGAAAACCCACCAACCAAAACGATCTTCTCCACTTCTACTCTCACCATGACACCAAAACCAAACGTGGTGTAATTATAGGCTTCTTCCTGCGTGCACTCAGAATCTGCAGCAACGAGTTTTCCCTTTAGGAAGAATGCACTATAATTGAACAAGTATTTTCCAAACCCACTACCTCGTCACTTTACAAACTGCAGACGGCGAGCATTTAAAAAACTTCAACACACCCAAGAAGACACGCCGAAAGAGATAAAC
>NW_026473128.1:0-11936 GCF_026875155.1 Cherax quadricarinatus | reverse complement strand
CCCCATTTTCCCCTAGCAGTAAAAGGTACCTGGGTTTACCCGAATGGTGTGGGTTGCATCTGGGGACAAAATTGCCCTAATTTGGGGGGAAATGCTCTGCATAACAGTATGTCATGTAGTATGTCATTGATGTCAGTATGGTCTGTATAAGTAGTATCATGTATTGATGAAATTAAGATTATTATTTAGTATCGGTGAATTATTTTACAAAGCAGAGAAAGTGTAAGATAACGAGAGATGCATAAACTTAATAAAATAATGAATATCAGTCAAGGAAAAATAAATTGATAAATAAAAGTAAATCCCGACACTTTCACGAGAGTGAATGTGATGTCTTGAAGGAGTTCACTGAGGTGTGCTTTTCTGTCTGATGCGAGGAACTAGAGCTTCCCTTATCTGGTCTCCAACCCTTCCACAGAGAAACCGTGTAAGGTAAACCACACGACAGAACACAATACCTCTGTTGATAACGTCTGTGGCCAGGTAACGCCCACGATGCTAATATGGGGTGAAACGTTGTCTGTAAGGGGACGCATTCTAATGCATTTCCCTCATCTTTTTTTGCATTTCCATGGAGGCTGTGGTGTACTCACTAGTTGTCGTTGCGGGGGTCGATTCACAGCCTGGCCCGCCTTTTTCAACTGGCACTCCGGTCACTATTCCCACTCCGTGAGCTTTATCATACCTCTTCTTAAAGCTATGTATGGATCTGCTCGCGTTCGCGCTGAACTTCCTTATTTTTCGTTCGATTTCTTTCATTTTTTTTTTGTACGTAAAGAAGCCTTTCCATAGTAATGTGACCAAGTTTCATAGATAACTCAAAAACACTGAAAAAAAAAATATTACTAATAATAATATTGAACTGTATTTTCGTATAATGCTAAACTGTATTTTGATGGTTAAGTTTACTGTAATTTATCCTTTCTTCATTCTTAAAAAAAATAAAGTTTGTATGGCTTTGACATTCAGCCAAATATCTGACTTTTGCCTCACAAAATCCAAAAAACAAATTATGTATCTCAAAATGCTAACACCAGCTTGTAAAACAATCTTTCTTTATGTTCTCTGTGAATTTCATTGCATTCCTGCTATTATTAACGAAAAAATACAGTATATATATGTGAATAACTTATTCGAGATAATCCCGAAACAGCCGGACCACCGATTTTTTTTTTCGAGAAAATAGCATTTTTCTCAGCATTACGAGTGTATATCATAGTTACCTATGTCCGTTTTCTTTAATATAATGACCTGGAGGTAAAAGAGGAGAATGGAAGCCATCCCTGACTATGGGAATCTTATATTCCTAGGGAACACTCTAGGAATATGCCTATATATATTCATTTTGGAGTTTTTTCCTATTTCTTTGTTTTTTAAATTTTTTTTTAATTATTTCAAATTAGATAAATTTGTGTTAGTTAAATAAGCCTTTTAAGAAGCTATAATAGCTTTAATTAAAGGCATATTCCCCGGCCACCCCGAGCCCGGGAAATTTTTCCATACGTCAGAAAGGGATGTTGCCAGGGGGTTTCCCTGTTTGGGCGTAAGTCCTACTTTATAAGCCCCATTCACTGTATTATAAACCCTAAATGGGTAAATTTTATTATTTTTGAAAGAAAAAATACAAAAAATTTACACGAAAAAAAAAACAAAAAAAAAAATAAAAATTGGGGAAACAGGTGAGCAGCCCCTCCCGCGGGTGGTGACGTCACCCTGGGTTTTTTAAATGACCAAAATTCCTTGTAGAATTTTGTAAAAACGATAAATTTGGGTTCCCATTGTTTTTGCCAGAGATTTAAAAGCTTTTTTTCTATAAAAATTAAGAAAGTTTTTTCCGGTTTGAAAATGGAGGGGAACGGGGATAGGAACCAGTGGAGGAGGTTTTTGGGGAAAATGAAAGAGTTTTATTGTATTGGGGCCCAACGGGAAACCCACAAAAAGGCTGGAGGGTAGAAATTTGTGAGGGGGAGGGGGAGGAGGGGGTTTTTTACAGGAAGTCGGGGTTAAAGGAGGGCCGGGGCATAGATGGAAAACCAAATTTGATTTTTATAGATTTTTTAAGGGGATTTGGTATTAGGCGGGTTTTTAGTGGAATTTCTTGAATTATATTTTGGAGCGGGAGGGGGGTGGAAAACACAGAAAACCGGGGGAATTTTTTGTTTTATTTCCGAAAAAAAGAAGGGGGAAGAAAAACGGAGTGTTTATAAGCAATACCCTTAATGGGGTCAAAATTAAAAAAATTTATAAAAAAATTCTGGGCAATAGACGGGGAAAAAGGTTTTTGGATCTTGATAAAAGGGGGACTTTTTTGGCACCCCGGGAAGAATTTATGGGGGAGGGGCCATATCCATAAGGGTTTTTAATTTGAGAGCTCCCAACCGGGGGGGGAAATTTACTGGGTTTTAAAGATTGGGGCTAATGCGTATGATTGTTAAATAGGGATTTCCTTAAAAGTTTTTTTGGGAAAAAGGGGGGGTTTGGGGGGGGGGGGGTTGAGAGGGGGTGCAAACCTTGTAGAGGGACGTCATTTTTTTTTTTATATTTTTTTTTAAAACAGGGACATTAAAAAATATAATATTAAAATCATTTAAGTTTAAAAATTTAACACAATCCTCCCTACGGGCCAAGGGTTCCCAACCCCAAACACTTACAACCCCGTGTGGGTACCCCCCCCCCCTCCCTGCTCCCACCTATCACTTAACCCAAACCTGTTGGAGTATTTAAAACGGGAATTACATGATATGAAAAACACTTTTTTTTAACACATCCCTGGGAAAATGGTACTTAAAAAATCGACTACCCCATGCAATGCATTGCACTGAAAATTTATAACTTATTACCCCCCCCCTGGGGTTTTATCCAACCACCCCACTTTTTAAAACCCTTTAAATACTAAAAACAATAAAATGTTGCCTAATAAAAAAGTAAACCGCAATGCCCCAAAACCATTTTTTTATGAAATTTTCCCCCTAATGGTTCAGTTACAAAACCCTTTTTGTATTACCAAAAAGGTTTGAAATAAAAATTTAAAGGGACTTAAAAAATTATTTCAAAACCATAAAAAAAAAAATTTTAGTCCAAAAAAAAACACTTTTTTTTTAAACCATTTTTAAAAAAGCAATTCCGTGTTAAAACAATCACCCCAGTTAAACGGGGGACTTTCAACCCTTTTACAGCTTATTTGGACATTAATAGTGCTTTTGAAACAGTAAAAAATTTCAACAAAAAAATTAACCATGACACAATAACACAAAAAAGACTGTGCCTACCCACGCACCAAACCAAAAAAAACCTATAACACCACTTTTTCCCAACTTTTTTTTCCCACTTTTGGCTTGCTTTAACCCTTTTTAAACTCTCAAAAAAAAACTGAAATTGAAGAACCCCATGACGAAAAATTTATCCCAACGACTTTTTAAAAACAAACATTTTCCATCTTACCCTCTGGACACCGTGCATGATCACGAACAAACTATGCTTTTTCAAGGCCCCTAAAAACAATTTGGAGCAAACAAAAGCAATTATTTTTGAAAATTCCCAAATTTCAATGTCTTACCTTTAAAATAATATTCCACACAAAATAGGGAAATAAGTTAAAGTCCTATCAAAAAACCAAAAAAAACGGGCCAGTCCACAGGTGCTAGCCCCCGTGGCCCCCCATATTTTTCACTCTTGCATCCTCATCCAACCTCTCCCCGCAAAAGTTTTTTTAAACCATTCCAGGGAGGAAACCCCCTGTTTTAAACCCCGGGTTTTCCCCTTTCCCCCAGCAACATTTTCCAATCTTACCCTCCCCTTTCCCTCGTATATTACAAGTCTAATAAAACCGGTAACGTAATTTGCCATATCCCCCTGAAAAATCCTTAAACCCCCCCTTTCCTCCCAAAATTTTTCCCTTTTATTTCTACATACCGTTTTTTTAGAACTTTAACGCTAAAAACCCTCCTCTTCACCCATTTAACCCTGTTTGCCCCGAAATTTCCCCACACTATAAAAAAATAATCTGCCTTAATGTACCCCCACACCCTCTGTTTTACACCCTTCCCCCCAAAACCCCCCCACGAGAACTTAATGCCTCAATACAAAATTTTTTTTACCCCCATCCAAATTATAAACCCTTTTTTTAAACCCAACCCCTTACACTCCTAGTCCATCACAAAAATATACACATAAAAAGCCGACTCCTCCCCCCACCACAAAACCCCACCCTCCCCCCCCGTCAACGACTCTTTCTATCCCGTAAAACCCAACCCCCCAAAGGGGAAAAATTGCCGTGCAGAAAACATACAATTACACCCCAAAACGAGGTTGCAACCTAACCTACCCCCCCAACCTATTCCATATATTTTCCCATGCAACAGGGGGGGAAAATTCCCCTCTCCCAAGCTACAACCCTCCCGGGCAACAATCTCCCAAAAATTTTTTTTAACCCTTTTATGGCTCTCGATCCCCCCCAGGGGCCCCCCAACACAGTTTCAAAACTCAGCAACTCAACTCCTTTTACTCCTTTGGGCAATCTGTTTAGGGAAACCCTGGCCAACCCCCCCCCCCCCCACATTTTCCCTCATCCCTTTTTTAATAAACACTTTTTGACCCCCCCGTTTTAATCCCAGAAATTTTCCCACCCCCCCCTTCCCTTACAGGTAAATTTCCCACTCTTTTTAAATTTTCCAAATCACAGCTCGAACCCCAAACAAAAATTTTAAAAACCTTCCTAAGTATGTTCGTTTTGCGGGCCCCAAAGTTAAGGGGAAACCGGGCTGCCACGTGCCAAAAACTTTGCTATAAAAAATTTAACAACAATGGCACGCTGCAAAAAGGGGTTTCCAAAAGAAAAGGTGCAATGCACCCAAGCGTCCTGAATCTTTCTACCATCCTAAGCGGTTTTCCATCGTCCCACAGGTGGGATCGTCTTTTTTAAATAAGACCAAAAGTTTTTTTAATATTTAAACCTGTTTCCCTACAACTGCACAAACCCCAATAAAACCCTACCCCCCCAAGTCCAAACCCCCAGGGGCCCCAAGGATTTATCTGAATTTACCCCATACCAGTTCCCCCTGCGAACTTTTGGTATACCCCTTCTAATGTGCCCAAATTGACATCCCCCCCCTGATCAAAAACTTTTTTATCATCCACAAAACCCCAATTAAAAACTGGCCAAACCCTCGCAACCTCACCCCCTGGTCCCTTCCCGTGACACTACGCTGTTTCCATCAATCTAAAAAAGGGGTTGTACGCATGCAAAAAAATTTAATTGGGGACATAGGACCCCCCGGGCCTAAGTCCCTCCCCCATTAAAAATTTTTTCCCAACCCAATCCCCTTTAAATCGGTCCCCCTGCCATTGCCCCCCTTTAACAACGCCTCAAACCCACCCAAACTTTTCTTCCCCAAACCCCTGCCCCCCTGAGGATGGGGTTTAAATGTTTTCCCGATCCACTCTATCGAAAGCCCCTTGCCAATCGAAGCGCCACCAAACCTCCCCCCCTCCCCCCCCCCTTTTGCCTCCACGAAATCCCTAAGTAAACCCCTGGCCCCCCCCCACCTAGAAACCCCCCCTGGCAAACCAAATTTATTTTTGATACTACCCCCCCTACCACCACTTGACCCATTTTCCCCAAAAACTTCGCAAAAAAATTTTTAATCTCGCATAACAACGAGAACGCCCGGTAATTTCCCCGGGGTAAGCTGGCCCCTTAAACCCTTTGGTACCAATACAAAAGACAAACCGGTTTCCTGCTTCTCACCCAGCTCACCTCTCTCCCTTTATGCAATTTAATAACCTAACCCGAAAATGCCTTTAAAGTTCCCAATGCTGCGGGTAAAACCTACCGGGAGTCCCCCAATTTCCCCCTGCTTTTTCCCTTTTTGCATTCCAATTTTAAAACCCTCCATATTTTCCCCCCCAGTTATTTCGCCACCCAGTGCTTCCCTATCACGTTCCCCAACTGCAACCAAAACCCCCCACACACCTGGGTCTTAAACCCCCCATCCTCTCCCCCTTTTCGGTTTCCAGTACTTCTTTATACCACTTGTCAGCAAACGCCCCCCTTCCTTCCGTAGGGTTGTATGACCTGCCCTTCCCTGTTTCCCTCCTATCGAATTTATAAAACCCCCAAACCCTGGAATAACCTTGCCCTGGGGCTTTGTTTCTTCCTACGCAACACGCACGAAAAATTTTTATCGCCCCATTTAAAACCCTTCCACCCCGCCGTACCCCACCGCTTGGAACCCCCCATCCCTTTTACCCACGCAGCCTCCCTTTAATTGCCAAAATTTTATTTCCCTTGGGTAATGCCCCCCACCCCCCCCCTCGCATAACAAAACCCCCTAATCTATCCTCCAAAAAAGTTAGCAAAACCCATATTTTAAAGAAATTTATACGTTTCCCCCCTTTAAAAATATTTCTTAATTTCCTTCTTTAGCCACCCCCACCCCCCCAAATCACCCCCAAAAATCTACCCCTTTTAACTCTGCACGTAACCCTCCCACACGTTTTCAAACCCTCAATCCCCCCCCCCCCCCATCAACCCAACACACTTTA
Source organism: Cherax quadricarinatus (assembly GCF_026875155.1). Lineage (NCBI taxonomy): Eukaryota > Metazoa > Arthropoda > Malacostraca > Decapoda > Parastacidae > Cherax > Cherax quadricarinatus. Next base: position 5,393 of record NW_026473128.1, on the reverse strand, counting down.
TTTTAAAATTTTCCCTTTTCCCCCAAAATATACCTGCTAGTGGGCTCCCCCGCCAAACCCCTTTCTACTACCGCCCCATGATCCGAAAAAAAAGTACTTTTTTTTTGGATGGAAAAATTAACCCCCCCCTTTAGATAATACAGCCTATCCCAACCTAGCAGCGTTTTTCCCCGTTTACAAAAAATGTGCCTACCTCCCCACCCCCCCCTCCCCCCCCAACCCCATCCCCCAACGAATTTTCCCTCAAAAGATCTCGCAAGGCCGCCGAAAAGTGCCCCGCCCCCCTTTTTGGGTTTCCCCGTCAGCCCTTCCCAATAACCAGTTCCCCTTTGGGCCCCAAAGATGGCCACTGCAGGGGGAAAAAAAAAGAAAAAAGAAAAACTAGGGTTTTCACATACAAAATCCCTTTTTTCCCTCAATCCTTTTTTCCCGGTGCATACACACATACAAAAATACCCACTGTCCCCTCCACCACCCTCCCCCGCGGCCCAAAACTCTTCCCCCTCCTCCCCCCCCCCTTCTTTCAAAACCCAAAAGGGCCCTTTCCTCCCTGATTAATTTAACCCCCACCCCCCTTTTAGACGCCAGAAGGCGAGTCCTGACCTGAAAACCCCCCCACCCCCGAGCACTCTTTTCCCCCTTGAAAATTTTGTTCTTGCAGGAACCCCTACATCCCCCATATTTTTTAAGGAAAAAAATTTAAACCATTCCCTTTTTCACACAAATTTCAAAGGGCCATTTACGTTCACATTTAACACCTAAGGGCCCCTTTTTAGTTTCCAACCCCTTTCCCCCCTCTCTTCATTCATCCCCGGGGGGCCCCCTGCCCCGAGGCCCGACAAAGGGTTCCAAAACCATCAACCCCTCCCCCTTTTTTGGGGTCCTCTTATCGTGACGCTTTGACATTGTCTTTTCCTTTCCCCCCGACCTAGCCCGGCTTTAGGACGTCTCTGAGGGCTGACGCCCCCGCTCTTTCCCCCGTGATGCCCTCTACACCCTGTTTTTTTCTGGGGGTTTTCCCCCCCCCCGGGGGGTGGGAAACCCCAATCTCCAAACCCCGCCCCCCTTCCACAAACACACGGCCGGGGCAACTTCTCTTACTAGTTGGCCCGTCAACCCGCTATGTTTTTAAACCTTACTTCCCCTACAGGGACCGGGCCCTTTTCTCTCCCCAAAAGCTCAAGGGAAAAAACAAACCCTTCGGGGGTGTCCCAAAGTCCCCTTTAAAAACCCCTGAAAGGGTCTTCCTCTATTGCCCCGCCCTCCTCCTGCTCTTGCACTTTTGTACTTGTCCTTTTTGAATAACAGATCCTTTTAATCACAGCTTACCCACACATGCCATTCCCCCTTTTGGAATCCTCCCCCCTTCACTCCACAAGCGCCCAGGCCCCTTTCCTTTGGGACCGGGGTCCTTTTAAACAGCTATCACCTGGTAACTGGTGCTTCACCAGTTTTTTCGCTGGCGGCCCCTCCCGGGTTAAGCACCTGCCGCCCTATGGTGTATGCCCCCCCATAAATTTTTCAGTAAATTTTCTGTCCCGGGTTTGATACCTAACTTGCGTTTTGAAGGCCTCCAAACGACGTAAGGGCAGTAAAGGGATTTTCGAGTCACTTCGGGAGAAGGGAAACCCTTTCCCGGGCCCCCCATGTAAGCACCTGCCGTCCACTTTCCCTTTTTTGGGGCCCGATGTACGGTTCTTTTTGTCTCAAAAACACCCCCCGTAAAGGGCCCCCAAATTCCTCAAATTTGGGCAACGTTTTAACCCCCGGTAAAGTGGGGAGATACGTCGATCAAACGCACCTTCACAGCTTTGGGGTGCGTCAAAAAACTCACGTCTTGGGAAACCCCGCACCAAAAAACTCATACACGGAAAGTGGAAATTTAGTTTGACGAAGATTTATAACCCCCTTCAGGGGTACAAAACCCTAACCTCATCGTCCCGGATTCCATAGGTCTCCCTTTAAAGATTGTCGGGAGTAAGCTTTTCCCGAAAAAGGGTGGGAAAACGCCCCACGAAACGGGCCCAAACCAATTTGGTTTTTTTAACCGCCCCCTCCTCACACTCAGCCCCCATGTTATACAAGGGACTCGCCTGAAAAGCAGGAGGGGGGGGGCAAACGCCAACCTCCTCGAAACCCTGGTTTAGGCAGCGAATGGTGAGATTTTGGGGGCAAACCCTTTTTAGGGGGGGCAGTCTTAGGGTACGGTTAAAAAGGTAAGTTGGGGGGCCCAGTTTTGATGGAAAAGAGGGTTTTAGGCAGGGTGTCCACTCTCTCAGTTTTTGTTTGCCTGCGTCCCGAATCCATTTTAAAGGGCAAATGGATAAGGGGGAAGAATGGGGCAGGGGTTTAATTTGGGGGGGGGCGGGGGGGGATTTTTGGGTAAAGAATGATACTAAAAGTGCTTAATGCCTGAGGAAGATCTAAGGAAAGTTGGGGGAAAATTAAATTTGATATTTTTGGGGACCTCGGGTATAGAGTTAATTTAATGAATCGAGACTTTTTAGAGGTGGGGGATTGGATAGGGGGGTGCTTGGGGAGGGGTTTGGGGTGGTCGTAGTGGGGCAGAAATTAGGGTTTTTTGGAGTATGGTAAAATGGGGAAGTGCAAGGGTAAATAGGAACAAAAATTTGGAATTAAATTTCGAGTAAGGGGGTTTTTGGGGAGGTTGGAGGCTTAAGGGCTAGGGGCGTAACATTCAGCAAAAGGGGATTAGTGGTCAAATCTCGGGGGTTTTCGGGAAGGGGTTTGGGGGGTGGCTGAGGTTTTTCCCCTTTAAAAAGGGCAGGGTATTTCGGGAAAAACCCGAGGAAGGGGTTTTAAGGTATGTGTAGGGGTTTGGGAGGCTGGTTGAGCAAGGAGTGGGATGACGGATGTGGACGGGGGGGTTTGGCCGAGGCATTGGGTCAAGGTAATACGGGTTCCGGAGGTTTTTGGGGGATAACGCCCCCCGGGGCCCGGCCTTGACCAGGCCTCCCCGAGGATCGGGGCCTGATCAACTAGGCTGTTACTGTGGCCCCCACGCAGCCCGGACGTGGGGCCCGGGGGGGAAACCCGGGGAGTCAGGTAGGTGGGAATGGAGGATGCACGAAGATGGTGGTGTGGAAGGGTTTTTGAGGTTTTGTGAAGACATGTTGAGGGTTTTATTGAATTAAAACGGTGCCCCCAAATTAAAGGTAAAGGATGGTGGGGCGGGGGGGTAGGGTGTTTTTAAAAGGGGTTTTCTGATACCCAACATTGACGGGTGAGATATGGAGGAATTTGGGTTGCTTAGAATCCGCGGGGGTACGGGAGTTGTATATTGTTTTCTAAGGGTTTTTTTGGCCTCTGGGGATGTGTTGTGTAAAATGGGTTTGTAAGAGAGGACTCATGCTTGCATGTGGGGGGCACCGAAAAAGGCTTTTCTGCGGGATTTTTTTTTGTCCCCTTTGGGGGGGGTGGGTTTATGGGGGTGAGCGTTATCAGATTTTTGGGGGGGGGGGGGGGAAAGGCCATTCCAAGGGCTTTAATGTTGGATGAACTGGGGTGCCGGGGGGATGTGGGGGAGGGCTTTTTTGTAGTCAAGGATTTCTACATGTATTTGGGGGGGTGAGGGAGGTTTGGGGGGGTTAGAATAAAAGGGTTTGCAGCAAAAAAATTTTTTTTGAACGATGTGTAGGAATAGGCAAGTCATGGGGGGCGGTGGGAATTAGCTTTTCTGAGGTTACCCGGGAATTTACTGTGGGGGGGCCTCCCCTCATGAACCCAGGGGGGGGGCAAAAGGGTTGGGCTCCACCGGGGGATGCATGAGGGAGGTTGGTTTAGGCTCCTTGGGGTTTGTGGATGGTGGGGGGGGTTATGAAAAGGAGTGGAAGGAGATGCATGTGAATTTGGAAACCTATGGTTATGTTCACTGCATACAGGATAATCTTTTAAACCATGATAACTAATCTTGGGATTCGGGTTTAGAGCAGAATGTTGTTAATTTTGCACCCAAGTTTAACTTGTAAAAAAAAAATAAAATAAAAAAAATAACAAATTCTGTGTGCTTGTTTTTGTCATATTGTTTATTTGTATAGTGTTTCCCATTTTCCGGGGTTTTTGAATTTATTATTTATTATATAATAAAAATCTAGTTAGTGTCGGGTATCTCGTTGACATATTATTTTATGCACCCATATCTATTTTGTACCTGAGTTTTAATATAAAAAAAAATTTGATAATGATAATATGTTTAATCACATGAGTGGCTAGGATGTTAACCCTTGTTAATTTTTAAACATGATAATGTGTTTAACCACGTGAGATTGGCAATGGTAACTTTTTTAATGTTACATATTGTTATGGTGTTGCACCAGGTGAGAGTGGCCAGGGTTTCAACTTGTAGAGGGGCGGGTGGGGGTTGTGGAGGTGTTGGATGTCAGTGTTAGCATTAGTGTATTATGAAGATCTTTGTGATTATGTAACACTGTTTCTAGGTAGATTGTAGGTTGTGTTAGGCTATCTTAAGGTAACATTGTATGTATGTTCACTCTGTGGACCGTTGTAGTACCATGTACCATTTCATGGTATCTTTATATTGAATCTTGTAATACAGTTTTAAATAAAATATAAAAAAAAATTATTAATATTGATATTGTGTTTAACCACATGAGTGGTTGTGATGTTAACTTGTTTAACTTTTAATATTGATAATGTGTTTAACCACATGAGTGGCTATGATGTTAACTTGTTTCATGTTTATCATTGATAATGTGTTTCACCACGTGAGAGTGGCTAGGTTTTCAACTTGTATAGGGGCGGGTGGGGGTTGTGGGAATGTTGGAAGTCGCTGTAAGCAGCAGTGTTTTATGAAGATCTTGTGATTATGTCACACTGTGTTTCTAGGTAGATTGTAGGTTGTGTTAGGCTATCTTAAGGTAACATTGTTGTATGTTCACTCAGTGGACCGTTGTAGTACTAGTGTTGAATGGTTCTGTTATAACATGTACCAAATTTTTTGGTATCTTTAAAATTGGGATTTTTGTACTACAGCTTCACATAATATATATATATATATATATGTATGGTATGTATGTATATATATTTTATATGTAATATTATATATATATATATATATTTTTATATATATATATATATTATATATATATATATATGTATGAATGTATGTATATGTATATATATATGTATATGTATGTATGTATGTATATATATATAAATATATATATTATATATAAATATATATTATATAAAATATATATTTATATTTTAAAATATAAAATTTTTTAAAAATTGGTAATTAGTTAACACCAGGAATTCGGTGTTAAATACAGTTTGAGTTACATTAATCCCAGGTACATTCATTGCTGTGAAAAAAAATATTGATAATATGTTTAACCACTGGAATGGGTTGA
>NW_026473127.1:0-11182 GCF_026875155.1 Cherax quadricarinatus | reverse complement strand
CTTAAACTCATGTCGTTCGCTTAACTATCTACTCTTCCCAAAACCATTTATAAATTTATATATTACTCTATCGATTCTTCAGTATCTGCAAAAATTTCAATATATACTAACTCATACGTCAGTACTACTTCGTAATTTACATCACCCCCTTTATGCAACATTTTTTTACTACTATACTATGTCATATTGCAAACCCTTTTAACTTTTTTTATTTTACTATTTACTTCCTACTACTCTATACTAATTCGTATATGCGTAAACTATACTACTACTCCCCTCCAAATACTCTACTATATATACCATCCCATTAACTAATATACTATAATACGCGTACTAGGAAAAAATAGTCTACTACTACTACTGTCGATTTGAGTAACTCTATATATACATTCCCTTACATTTACTATCTATATACTACTATATTCCAGTATACTGCAGAAAACTTATTTTAATATTTGTCGTCTACGCAGAACAGTACTACTATATACTGCGACACGCAGTAACTGTACTATCCCTTGTCAGTCTAGCGAAAATTAACTAATTACTGTCATATCGCGTAATACTACTACTTACTAATTCACTACTATTACTATACTACTATAAAATAATACTGTCAGTACTATGCAGTAACGTATATTCTACGTCAGTATACGCAGTAAAATATCTACTCCCTTTAACTTATATACTGTCAGTACTACTGCAGTAACTAGTATATACTAACGTCTATACGCAGTAATATATACTATGCTACTAATACTACTATGTCGTTACGAGAAATATACTACTATATATGTCAGTATACTGCTAATTAAATACAAATATATATACTGTCAGTACTCTGCGTAACTATACTACTAATTCAGTATTGCAGTAACTATACTATACTATTTATGTCAGTACTACTGCGTAAAACTATATATATACTATTTATACTACTCTCTAGTCGTCTACGCAGAACTATACTTACTCTATTATCTATTTTCTATATGTCAGTCTATGCAGAAAATTTTACTTACAAATTAATATATATCTGCAGTACTATGCGTAACAAATATATATATTTCTACTACTCTCTGTCATATACTCCCCGAATATGTCTATATATATACCCTACCATTATCTTTTCCCGGGGCCGCGGGGGCGTTGACCCCCGGAACTCTCTCCAGTTAAAGTCCAGGTAAACTTACTGTCAGTATGCTTGCAGTAAACTACTGCTATCCTATACTACTACCTTCCACTACCATTACTACTACTACTCATCGATACTACTGTCAGTACTACTGGCAAGTAACTACTACTACTACTACTACTACCACTACCACTACTCTTCCTACTACTGTCCAGTTCTACTGCTAGTTAACTACTACTATACTACCAATACCACTACTACTACTACTACTATTACTACTACTACCACCTACCCTACCACACTACTACTACTACTCTACTACTACGACTATATATACCACTACCACTATCTTACTACTACCTACTACTCACTATACTACCCAATACCAAACTTCTACTACTACTACTACTACTACTGTCAGTACACTGCAGTAACTACTGATCCTACTACTACCACTAACATTGCTAATACTACTACTACTATACTACGACTCTTACTGCTTATACTGTCAGTACTTACTGCAGTTACTACTATACTACTACCACTACACTATACTTACTACTACTATACTATGTCTGTACTACTGCAGTAACTACTGCTACTATATACTACTAATACGACCACTACCCCCCCCAATCCTTTAATTGATTACCCACCCCAAAACACCATCAACACCTCCCACCACAAACTACTACTACTTACTACTACTACTGTCAGTACTACTGGAGTAAAATACTAATACTAACTCACTATACTACTATTACTATACTACTCACTACCACTACCTACTACTACTACTACTACTACTACTGTCAGTACTTACTGCAGTAACTTTACTATACTATACTACCCTACCAATACTACTACTGTCTGTACTACTGCAGTAACTACGCTATACTACTACTATACCATACCATACTACATACTACTACTAACTACTACTACTACTGTCAGTACCTACAGCGTCAACTACTACTACTACTACTATACTACTACTATGCTACTACTACCACTCCCACTACTACTACTACTACTGTCAGTACTACTGCAGTAACTACTACTACTACTACTACTACTACCACACTACCACTACTACTAGTACTACTACTACTTCCACCACCACATACCACTACTACTACTACTACTACTTTAAACCACCACTACCACTACTACTACTACTACTGTCAGTACTACTGCAGTAACTACTACTACTACTACTACTACCACCACTACCACTACTACTACTACTACTGTCAGTACTACTGCAGTAATACTACTACTACTACCTCCACTACCACTACTACTACTATTACTGTCAGTACTACTGCAGTAAAAAAAACTTTTTTACTACTACTACTTACTACTAACCACCAACTACACTACTACTACTATACTCTAGTACTACTGCAGTAACTACTACTACTACCACCACTACCACTACTACTGCTACTAGTGTCAGTACTACTACAGTAACTACTGCTACTACTACTACTGTCAGTACTACTGCAGTAACTACTGCTACTACTACTACTGTCAGTACTACTGCAGTAACTACTGCTACTACTACTACTGTTCAGTACTACTGCAGTTAACTACTTCTTCCTACTCACTACTGTCCAGTACTACTGCCAGTATACTAGTACTACTACTTACTTACTGTCAGTATACTGCAGTAACTATGCCCTTATTACTCTAATGCTGTATATTGCCAAGTAACTACTAATACTACACCACTACCCACTTACTACTATACCTTACTACGGTCAGTCTTACTGCACACTAAACAGCACATTTCAAGGCAGGTGAAATTGCCGACCTAGAAAATGTTACAGAGAACTTTCACGGCGCGCATAAAGGAGATAAAAACCTCAATTATTGGGAGCGCGTGAGGTTCCTAAACTGTAATTCCCTGGAACGCAGGAGGGAGAGATACCTGATATTACACCTGGAAAATCCTAGAGGACTAGTACCGAACTTGCACACGAGAATCACTCACTCGAAGCAAAGAATTGGCAGACGATGCACCATCCCCCCAATGAAAAGCACGGGGGTGTCACTAGCACGTTAAGAGACCATACAATAAGGTGGTTAGGGGGCCCGAGACGGTTCAACTGCCCAGCACACATAAGGGGGATTTCCAAACAGAACCCCTGGCAGTCTTCAAGCTGCACTGGACAAGCACCTAAAGTCAGTTCGGATCAGCCGGGCTGAGGCTCGTACGTTGGTTTGCGTGCAGCCACAGCAACAGCCCTGGTGATCAGGCTCTGATCCACAGGGGGCCTGAGTCACAGAACGGGCTGCGGGGGCGTTGACCCCGGGGGGGGGGGGGAACTCTCTCCAGGTAAAACTCCAGGTAATCTACTGCTACTACTACTACTGTCAGTACTACTGCGTAAACTAACTACTACTACTACCTCCACTACCCATACTACACTACTACTACTGTCAGTACTACCTTGCAGTAACTTCTACTACTACTACTACTACTACTCTCAGTACTACTACAGTTAACTACTCTTGTTATGGTAGTTTGTTACAACAAAGAGATCATCTAAGTCACACATATTTTATCATTACAAATGCAATAAAAGAATTTACCTACTTATAAGAAAACTTGTCTAATTTGTCGACCTTTTTTCTTTATAGATCTATTATGTTAAGACACGATGAAAATACAATCGTTTTTCGGAAATGTCGAATGAATTTTCCTTCTGTCCAGTATATTCTTATGTGGCCTTATAGCCGGCAGGACATTTTGTTTGTCAGTATATCTTATATGCCTTAGAGCCGGCAGGAATTATTTTTGATTTACTCACGAAACAGTTGAAGGAAGATCCTCTAATATCTTTTCAATAAAGCCAGCAATTGGAAAAATGGGCGTCAACCATCAAAGCCATGAGCCAACAGACATCACGAAGGCCGATCACAAGAACTCTCATGTTGCCTTGTTGATCTGATGACGACTCACTGCTGGAGACAAGTGCTCGTTAGTTTTTCTTGAAATGATGGAGGACAATGAGTTGTGGGTGTGTGTGTGTGTGTGTGTGTGTGGTGTGTGTGTTGTGTGTGTGTGTGTGTTTGTGTGTATGTGTGTGTGTGTGTGTGTGCTGTGTGTGTGTGTGTGTGTGTTTGTGTGTGTGTGTGTGTGTGTGGGGTGAGTGTGTGTATCATCTTTTTTTGGTTGCTAGGGGTCCGGTTTTGCTCCTGGACCGCTTGTTCTCTATTCTCTGCCGGGTCTCCCCCCTGTCCCCTCTACCTTCGTGAAGGACCCCTGTCCCTCCTACCTTCGTGAGGAACCCGTCGGAAAGAAGTCACTCTGTCTGAACCTTCGCGTTATCCCCAGGTTCTTTACACATGTGTTTGCTATGTATGATAATCTATATAACTGGTATTTGTGTTATACCTGAATTAAACTTACTAATATTATTATACCTCTTACGTTTAGAACTATGTATAATCCTGCCTTTACCAGCGTCGCTGTCAGGTACCTTGGACGTCCTGATCACTCTAAGGTAGCTGTTTACTAATATCCTCAAAACTATGTGGTTGCTTCAACTTGCAGCGGTGAATCGTGTACCTGAGGACGCGCCTCTAACAGACATGACCTGTCCACCCTCCGTCTCTTTGTACCTTTTGTACCTCCATTAGGCTTCTAATGATATTCGGGTTTAGCTTCCTTAGCTTCTCAGAGTCATACCTCTTAGCTATCAGCATTAGTCTTGATGCAAATCTTTGCAAATTGTGCCAAGTTTCTTGACATGCTTTATCAGAGTGGCGTTGTGCACTGTGTTCTGTTGAATGACTGTTGAGGTTTCGAATAGCTCTTCTTAAATTTGATAGTCTTGCCCCAAATTTCTGGTGTGACTAGTCTGTTCATGTACGCCTCAGGCGATATGTCGTAACTATGCTCACCCCAAAGGTCACTTCTCTCTCTCTCTCTTCCAGGGGAGATTACAGCCCTTTTATTCCCTGATAGAGTACTTCTATAATCGGGTGTTTTTGCCCTGCCCAAATTTCAAATTTTTTAATTTGGAGGTTAATATTCTAGTAGACAACTGATAGATCAACATGAAGCATGTGTACAAGTATTTGTGGTCTTTCCTGGCTCCTTCCTGCTGGGAATTCTTCACATTTATGGTAACTACTCATAGTGACACTAATATGTAAACAGTGACACCTCTGACACAGTTTCTTCTGTCTTGTCATTTCATACACGAGAAATAAAATTGTTAGTACTACCCTTATGGAACCCCAGTCATCACATTTGCCCATTCCGAAAAGTACTCCAGTACAATAACTCGTTGTTTCCTTCCTGTTAAGGATGCGTTTATCAGTAATCTCCACGTTACTCCTTCATTCTCATCTTTCTTGGGTCTCGATTGTCGGTACTCTAATGAAATTTTTTCCTACAGACAAAAAATCAGTTTATTCATCGCTTTTCCTTCTGTTAACCTCAAACAAATTTGTGAGGCAGTACTATACTGCATTTAAACCTGTGGCTGCTTATGCTGCTCTTTCTCAGGGGGTCCTCTAATACTTCATAATTTTCTCTATGCTGTCTTACCATAGTGTGCATGTAGGTAAACATTGTCCTGAAGGTTATTGTTAACCTATTTGTTCTCTTCATATTTGGGACCAAATTGTTCAGACCTCCCAGCAACTGTCAAGTTTCAGTTGATTGCCTCTGCTTGTGGTTCATCCACGAGCCTCTGCTCCTCTCTCAGGCCACATCCATTTTAAGGGTATCTAGCTATCTGCTTATTTGTATTTCTTCATCATATTTTCCCTTTGTGTAATTGTTTCCGGTACTTGTTGGTGCACTTTTCTTGGAGACTTTCTGGCAGTGGTTCATATTCCACGAGAATTCCTGCCTTAAATTCGTTTATTTAGGCTCCTCCACAGATTTTCCTGTTCATTTCTAGTGATCTCCATTGTTTCTTCAGGTCTTATTACCTTGTCCCTCACTGATGTCGTCTTTCTGCATGAGGCTGTGTAACAACTTTCGGCTTCAGATTAGCCTTCAAGGCTACGTGATTTCCTCGTGGGCATCGACTATCTTTTTACACACAGAATGAACATGCCACGTGTGTGTAACTCACCTAGTTTAAGGTTGCAGGGATCGAGGTCCAGCTCCTGGCCCGCCTATTCATGGTCGCTACTAGGTCACTCTCCCTGAACAGTGAGAATTTGTCATAACGTCTGCGAAAGCTATGTATGGATCCTGCCTCCACTGGCGTTTACCTGGAAGGAGAGTTCCGGGGGTCAACGCCCCCGCGGCCCGTTCTGAGACAGCCTCTGGTGGTCAGAGCCTGATCAACCAGGCTGTTGCTGATGGCTGGCACGCAACCAACTACGAGCCCCACAGCCCGGCTGTCCGGAACTGACTTTAGGTGCTTGTCCAGTGCCAGCTTGAAGACCTGCCAGGGGTCTGTTGGTAATCCCTCCTTGTGTGTGTGGGTGCAGTTGAAAACAGTCTCGCGGCCCCTGACATTATTGTAAGGTTCATAACGTGCTAGTGACACCCCTGCTTTTCATTGGGGGGATGGTGCATCGTCTGCAAAGTCTTTTGCTTTCGTAATGAGTGATTTTCGTGTGCAAGTTCGGCTACTAGTCCCTCTAGGAATTTACAGGTGTTATATAATCATGTATCTCTCCCTCATGCGTTCCAGGGGAATACAGGTTTAGGAACTCAAGCGCTCTCCAATAATTGAGGTGGTTTTATCTAAGTTATGCGCGCCGTGAACGTTCTCTGTACATTTTCTAGGTCGGCAATTTACCTGCCTTGAAAGGTGCTGTTAGAGTGCTATGCAATATTCCAGCCTAGATGAAACAAGTGACCTGAAGAGGTCATCATGGGCTTGGCCTCCTAGTTTTGAGGTTCTCATTATCATCCTGTATTTTTCTAGCAGATGCGATTGATTACAATGTTATGGTCTTGAGGTGAGATCCTCCGACATGATCACTCCCAGGTCTTTTGACGTTGGTGTTCGCTCTATTTTGTGGCCCGAATTTGTTTTGTACTATGATGAGATTTAATTTCTCATGTTTACCATTTTGATTAATTGAAAATTTCTCATCGTTGAACTCATATTGTTTTCTGCAGACCACTGAAAGAATTGGTTGATGTTCTGCTGGAGCTTGCACGTGTCTGCCAATGGAGCACTATCATGCAGATTCGTGTCATTCTGCAAAGGAAGACACGGTGCTGTGGCTGACATCCTTGGTCTATGTCGATATAGGCATGAGGAACAAGATGGGAGCGAGTACTGTGCCTTTGTGGCAATCATCAGAGCTTTTCACCGAAGGCTGCCTCGGACTTTGTCTGTTGACGCCTACTCTCTGTGTTCTGTTAGTGAGAAAATTATAGATCCATCGACCGACTTTTTCCTGTTATTCCTTAGAACGCATTTGTGCGCTATTACGCCATGGTCACACTTGTCGAAGGCTTTTGCAAAGTCTTATACTTTACATCTGCATTCTTTTTGTCTTCTAGTGCATTTAGGACTTTGTCCGTAGTGCGTCCAATAGTTGAGAACAGACAGGAGCGACGGTTCTAAACCCCATGTTGACCTGGGTTGTTGTTTTAAAAAAACTGAAGGTGTTTCTAGATGCGGTGGTGATCTTGTTCTTAGACCCTTTCAAAAGATTTTTATGATGTGGGATGTAGTGCTATTGGTCTGTAGTTCTTTGCTGTTGCTTTACTGCCCCCTTTGTGGAGAGGCTAGGTTGTTGTTTTTAGTAATGTGGGGACGACCCCCTGTCCATGCTCCCTTCTCCATAGGATGAAAAGGCTCGTGATATGGGTTTCTTGCAGTTCTTGATGAACACAGAGTCCATGAGGGGGTTTTCTGGCCCTGGGCAGAGTGAATGGGCATGTCATTTATCGCCTGTTCGACGTCATTTGGCGTCAGGATAACATCGGATAGCTTGTGTTAATCAAATTTTTGTGGCTCTCTCATAAAAAAAATTAATTTTTGATCTTCGACTCTCAGTCTGGTTAGGCGGCTGCTAAAAACTGAAGTCATATTGGACTTGAGTAGCTCACTCATTTCCTTGGCTGTCATCGTGTAGGACCCATCTTGTTTCAAGTAGGGGCCCAATATGGACGTTTGTTCTCGATTTTGATTTGGCATAGAGAGAAGAAATACTTTGGTTTCTTTCGATTTCATGTATGCTTTTCGTTCTTCCCGGATTCCTGACTCTAAAGGATTCTTTTTAGCTTAAGTTCGATGCTTGCTATTTCTCTGACCAGTGTCTCCCCTACGCATTTCAGATTTATTGACTCTTTTAGCACGCTCTGTTATTTCTTTCCGTCGCTGTAAAGGGAGAGCCTGTCTCTTTCTGTTTTACATCTACTCCTCCTTTTTCATAGAGGGAAGTAAGCCTTGTGCATACTCGAGTGCCACCGAGGTAATCTGTTTCTAGGCATAAGTTTTGGGTCTGTGTTGTTAGTTATCTCTTCAGCTTATATCGGTTAGGGACTTGGTGTTACTTGGTCAAAAACTTTATGTTTTTGTATTGAAGTTGGAAATTTGGTGAATGCTCCCTCGTGACTAATCTTTTTGTCGGTCCTGGGGCTCCGCGCATACAGGATCTGAAACCTCATTATGTTGTTGATCTGAGTATATTGTTTTTGATATGGTGATATTTCTTAATAGCTTATCATAGTTAGTGAAGATGAGGTCTAGTGATATTCTCAGTCTAGTAGGCTCTATTATTTGCTGGTTTAAATTGAATTTTGTGAAGAGATTTAAAAGCTCGCGTGAGTGTGAGTTTTCATCAGAGCTGCCTCCTGGTGTTATTATGAAAAAGCAATATTATTTGCTATATTTCCTCCATTTTAGGTGCCTTAAGTTGAAATCACCCAGGAGCAAGATGTTGGGTGCGGAGCTGGAAGGTTTTCCAGACAGTGGTCAATTTTTAAAGCTGTTCCTGAATGATGCGGTTGTTGCATTCCGGAGGCCTGTAGACTCACACAATGACTAGGTTTTGGTTTCTCGACCTTTACTGCTAAAACTTCCACTACATCATTTGAGGCATTTAGCAGTTCTGTGCAAACAAGTGACTCTGCAATGTACAGGCCAACATCGCTTCCCAAACTATTCCACTTCCTGACTACTCTGTGGCTGAAGAAATACTTCCTAACATCCCTGTGAATTCTTCTGTGTCTTCAGCTTACAACTGTGTCCCCTCTTTACTGTGTCCCATCTCTGGAACATCCTGTTTTTGTTCACCTTGTCAATTCCTCTCAATATTTTGTATGTCGTTATCATGTCCCCCCTATCTCTCCTGTCCTCTCTGGGACTAGTCTTGTTGCAAACCTTTGCACTTTCTCTAGTTTCTTTACGTGCTTGGCTAGGTGTGGGTTCCAAACTGGTGCCGCATACTCCAATATGGGCTAACGTACACGGTGTACAGGGTCTGAACGATTCCTTATTAAGATGTCGGAATGCTGTTCTGAGGTTTGCTAGGCGCCCATATGCTGCAGCCGTTATTTGGTCGATGTGCGCCTCAGGAGATGTGCCTGGTGTTATACTCACCACAGACCTTTTTCTTGAGTGAGGTTTGTAATCTCTGGCCCCTAGGACTGTGCTCCGTCTGCGGCCTTCTTCGACTCTTCCCCAATTCTTCATGACTTTGCACTCAGTGGGGTTGAACTCCAGGAGCAATTGCTGGTCAAGGTCTGCAGGCCTGTCCCGTTCCCTTTGTAGCTTCTGCCTGGTCTTGATTGAATGAATTCTTCTCATCAAACTTCACGTCATCTGCAAACAGGGACACTTCGGAATTTATTCATTCCGTTCATGTCGTTCACAAAATACAGAAACAGCACTGGTCCTTAGAATGACCCCTGCGGACCCCGCTGTGTCAGGTGCCCACTTGACACCTCGCCACGTACCATGACTCGCTATGTCTTCCTGACAAGTATTCCCTGATCCATTGTAGTGCCTTTCCTGTTATCCTTGCTTGCGCTGTGTGTGTGTGTGTGTGGTGTGTGGTGGTGTGTGTGTGTGTGTGTGTGTGTGTGTGTGTGTGTGTGTGTGTTGTGTTGTTGTGTGTGTGCGTGGTGTGTTTGTGTCGTGTGTGTGTGGTAGTGTGTGTGTGTGGTGTGTGTGTGTGTTGTGTGATGTGTGTGTGGTGTGTGTGTGTGTGTGTGTGTGTGTGTTTTTTCTTTTATGGGTTGGTTATGTGTGTGTGTGTGTGTGTGTGTGTGTGTGTGTGTGTGTGTGTGTTTGTGTGTGTGTTAGTGTGTGTAGGTGTGTGTGTGTGTGTGTGGGTAGGTGGGAGGTGGGATGGGTTTTGGGTGGTTGTGTGTATGTGTGTACTCGCTTATTTGTGGTTTCAGGGGAGTCCGATTCATAGTTTCTAGCCCATCTCTTCACTGGTCTTACTAGGCCCACTCTTCCCTGCTCCATGAGCTTCATCATACCTCTTCTTAAGCTATGTAATAGTCTTGCCTACACTACATTACCTCCAGTTTGTTTCACTTTATGATAATTCTGTGAATCAAGACTAATTCTATTATTCCTGTGATCATCCGAC
This sequence comes from Cherax quadricarinatus, assembly GCF_026875155.1. NCBI lineage: Eukaryota > Metazoa > Arthropoda > Malacostraca > Decapoda > Parastacidae > Cherax > Cherax quadricarinatus. The sequence continues at coordinate 513 of NW_026473127.1, read as the reverse complement.
TCTTTAGCTTCAGTTGTGAACCCTGAATGCTGTGTCTCATCTCTGGAAATCCTGTCCTATTCCACACTCAATTCTTCTCAGTATTTTATGTGTTGTTATCATGTCCCCTCTATCCCTCCTGTCCTTAAGTGTTGTCAAGTTGTGTTTTCTTAATCTCTCCTCGTAGAACAAACTCCACAGCTCAGGGACTAATCTAGTTGCAAACCTTTCTACTTTCTTCAATTTCTTGACGTGTTTGGCTAGTTGTGGGTTCCATACTTGTCCTGCGTACTCAGTGTGGGCCTGACGTACACTGTGTAAAGTGTTGTGAGTAATTCTGACCTCTTAGGCTATACTCCGTCTGCAGTCTCCTTTGTCCTTCCCCAAGTTTCACAACTTTGCGCTTGCTGGGGCTAAACTCAGTGAGCCATTTGTCGGACCAGGCTTGCAGCGTGTCCAGATCCACTGTAGGACCTACTGTTCCTCGTCCACTTGGATTCTCCTCAAAATTTATATCGTCTTCGAGAAAAGAGA
>NW_026473126.1:0-11234 GCF_026875155.1 Cherax quadricarinatus | reverse complement strand
AAATCTTTTTTTTTTATAAAAAAAAAAAAAATTTTTTTTTTTTAAAATATTGGGGGGCTGCGCTATAAACGATATATGTTTGGACCATTTAGGGGTTAATTTCTTTGTCCCCATTTTGACTTAACTTTGGGGAAAGACAAAAATGAATGGAATATTACGAAATGTATCGTATGAAGGTGCGATGATGTCTTTTGATGAACTGGCACACTGAGTGTGAATTGTGTAGGAGGGCTTTGTGGCCTTTGATGCGGGATCTGCTCGGACTCATATAGACAGTCCCCAAATCATGAAGGCCAATCACGAACCATGCGGCCACATTTTAACATAAAAAGTTGCCGAAAAGTTGGATTTCTGAAAGTTGCGACTCCCAAAATGTGAGGGTCCACTGAAACAAATACTGGTCAGAGAGCCTGTTATAAGTTGAAGGTGTCAGTAAATGAGTACGTTGCTAAGTGAGAAGAGTATGTATAGATTATACCAACACTCTTATGGGGGTGTGAAGCATGGGTGGTGAGTTTTTGCAACATGGCAAAGGCTGGAAGCAGTGGATATGTGTCAGCGGGCAATGTGCAGTGTGAACATAATTTAGAGAATTTGTAGTTTAAAAATTAGGAGAGGTGCAAAGTTTCTAAAAGTATTATGCAGAGAGCTCTGGTGGGGTTGTTGAAGTGGTTCAGACATTGAAAGAGATGGAACGAAATAGAATGTTTTCGAGAGTGTTTTAATCTGTAGTGGCAGGAAGGTGGGGAACTGGCTGGTGAAGGAAGGGTTGGAGGGACAAGGAGGTTTTGTGTGTGAGGGGCTTGGACTTACAGTAAGCATGCATGGGATGTTTGGAGCAGATAGTGATAAATGGTTTTTATGACTTACATGTTGGTGTGAGAAGGTAATATTTATGAAGAGATTTAGGGAAATTGACAGGCCAGGCTTGAGTTGTGGAGGTGGGAAGTACATTACCCGTACTCTGAAGGATTGGTATTGATATGTTGCAGCTCTTTAACCCTTTGATGTCAAAACCCAAATCCTGAAGTGCTCCTGGTGTCAAAAAAATATTTGAGAAAAAAAAATTTTTTTTTCTTATGAAAAAGTTGAGATTATTTTTCTGATTGTTTAAGCCCCCCCAAATTTTTTTGCCATCGGTACTTACCGAGATTTTTTTTTTTATTATCACACCGGCCCATTCCCACCAAGGCAGGGTGGCCCGAAAAAGAAAACCCTTTTACCATATTCACTCCATCACTGTCTTCCAGAAGGGTGCTTTACACTACAGTTTTTTTAAAATGCAACATTAACACCCCTCCTTCAGAGTGCAGGCACGTACTTCCCATCTTTCCCGGACTCAAGTCCGGCCTGCCGGTTTCCCTGAATCCCTTCATAAATGTTATTGCTCACACTCCAACAGCACGTCAAGTATTAAAAAACCTTTTTGTCTCCATTCACTCCAAACAAACACCTAAACGCATGCCGTTTTGGAAAAGTCCAAGCCCCTCGCACACAAAACCCCTTTTCCCCCCTCCCCCCAACCCCTTCCAAAGGCCGCCCCCTACCCCCCCCTTTCCCTTTTCCACTACACCCTTTGATACACTCTTGAAGTAAATTCTTTTCGCCCCCATTCTCTCTACATGTCCAAAAAAAAAAAAAAAACCACCTAAACAACCCTTCCTCAGCCCTCGGGGACAACAGTTTTGGAAATCCCGCACCCCCTTTCCTAACTTCCAAACTACAATTCTCTGCATTATATTCACCCCACACATTCCCCCTCAGACATGACATCCCACTGCCTCCAGCCTTCTCCTCCTGCAACATTCATAAACCCAGCTTCACACCCATAAAAAGGGGCTTGGTAAAACAAATACTCTCATAAAATTCCCCTCTTTGCCCCCAAAAGGGAAAAAAGTTTTTTGTCTCCAAGATTTCCTAAGTGCCCAAATCCCCTTTTTTTCCCCCCTCATAAATTTTCTATGATTCCCCCAAAAAAAAAATCTTTCATAGCCCCATCCCTGACACGCCCACATCCCCAAATATCTGAAAAAACGTTCACCCCCCTCCATACTCTCTCCCTCCAATCTGAATTCAATCTTTCATCACCTAATTTTTTTGTTTATCCTCAAAAACCTTTACTTTTTCCCTTTAATTCACCTTTAATTTTCTTTTTTTGCAACCCCTCCCAAAATTCATCCACCAATCTCTGAAAACTTCTCTTAAAAATCTCCCAAGAGACAGGGGGGGGGTTTTCAGCAAAAAAGCAGCTGGGGACAATTTCCCCATTTTTTGTGTGTGATTTTTTTATTTTTTAACCCACGCCTCTCCCAAAGCCCCTCGCATTTTCCCTTCTTTTAAAACCCCATCAAAAAATATTTTTAAAAAACCCAAACGGGACATCACACATCCTTGTTTTAAGGCCTATTTTTTTGGGGGGGGGAAAAAATTTCCCTTTTCCCTACATACTCAAACCCTTGGGCCCCCACTATCCTCGAAAAAAACTCTTCACTGTTTTTCATAACCTACCCCCCAACACCATACACGGGCAACATCTCCCACTTTCCCCCCCTACCCACCCTGCCCATACCCCTTTTTTCCAAATCCATAAATGCCACAAAGACCCTTTAGCCTTATCAAAAATACTTTTCACTTTATATTTTTTACGTAAACACCGGGTCCACACCCCCCCAAATTTTCCAAAACCCCTCCTTTTTTCATCGCTATCCTATTCCCCGGTCTTACTTTTAAATTTCTTTCAATTATAACTCAAACCATCCCATTTTAACCAGGTACACTCAACAATTTTTATCCCCTATAATTTTTTGCACTCTCTTTTTTTCCCCCTTTTGGGCCTTTTAAATACAAAGGAACTATGCATGCCCTGCCCAATCCCCGGGTCCCTTTAACCCTTTTTCCCAACATTTATTAAATAATTGCACCAACCACTCCAAAACAAACCCCCCACCTGCTTTTAACTTTTCTATTTTTATCCCATCAATCCCAGCTCCCTTTACCCCTTTCATTTTACCTATTTTGCCTCACGAATTTCCCCCCCACACTCAAAATGGCTTTTCCTAAACCCCCTACAAGATGTTATTCCCCTTCCCCTATAAAACGAAATCACAGCTTCCCTATCTTCAACAACATTTAACAATTCCCCCCCAAAATATTCCTTCCATCTTCCCAATACCCCAAAACTCTCCATTTAAAAAATTTCTCCTCCCTTTTTTTAAACTGAAAAAATCCATTTTTTTTCTCTAGGCTTTTTTAACTTGTTAATCTAAACTCCAAAACTTTTTTTTATTTTAAACAAAAAATTTTTTTTGAAAAACATCTCACCCACTCCCCATTTGCTCTTTTTTTTACATTCCCTTCACCCTCTCTTAACTTCTCTCTTTTTCCCCCATAAAATCTTCCCCCCTTCATCACTTCTATTTTGGGTAAAAACTTTTTCATATGCTAACTTTTTTTTTCCCCCTTACACTCTCTTTACATCATCATTCCCCAAATGCTCCTCTTCCCTCCTGCACCCACTTTCCTGTAACCAAAAAACCTTCTGCTAAAAACAACCCCTAACACTACTTTTTTAAAAACCACCCCATACCTCTTCGACCCCATTGCCTATCTCTCATTAGCCCATCTATCCTCCAATAGCTGTTTAAAATTTTCCCCTAACTCCCCTCCTTTTTTAGTTTAAAACCTTCCCCCTCTCTTTTCCCCCTGAGGGCTTCAAATTCCCCCTTGAAATCCCATCAAACCCTTTTACTCCAGTGGGTACAACAGAAAGTGATCTAAATATATCTGGGGCCCCCTCTAAAAAAAACTTTGTAAAATCCGAAGTCTACTCAACATTTCTTTTATAAACCAATACATAACCCAAAACAAACTACTGCCCTTTTCCCCCCAAACCCCCATTGGGGGTTATTATTTTTATCCTCTTTTTCTTAAAAAAAGTATTACCTATAACTAAACCCCCCTTTTTATACAAAGTTCAATCAAAGGGCTTCCCATTATCATTTACACCTGGGACCCCCAAAATTACCTAAACCCCACCCCCCCCTAAAAGTTTCTCCCCAAATTTAGCATTCAAGTCCCCCACCACAATTACTCTCTCATTTGGGTTCCCAAAAGGCCCCCAAAACATTCACTTTAAAATTTTCCCAAAAACCTCTCTCCCCCTCTGCATTCCTCTCTTCTTTCCCGGTGGGATACACGCTTATTAACCCCCTTTTCCCCATCCAAAATTTTCTTTAATTTCCCCATAATTTTTTGAATTTACCCCATTCCCTATTCTCTTTTTTCCCCTTTCCAAAACTGATCATTTAAAATAAAAAGCTACCCTTTCCTTTTCTCTAAAACTCTTTTTCAGATACTCCAGGGTTTAAACCCATTTTTTTTCCCCCCCCTGAAACCTTCCCCACCCCCCTTTAGCTTTGGGGGTTTTGCTTAGGGCCAGGACAAACCAAAAATTTTTTTTCATTCATAAAAATCAGCAATCATCTGTTTCCCTTTTCAAACCGCACTACCTCCACGGGACATTTAAGCAACCCATTTTTTAAAAATTTTTCTTTTTTCCTTTTTTTTTTAGTAAAATTTTATACAGGGGAAGGGGTTTTCTAAACCCCCTTGCTCCCCGCAAATTTTTGTCCCCCTCATACACACGCAAAGGCTTTTTCGGAGGAAAGATTCTTTTTCCCCTTCCCCAAAGGACAATAGAAGAAATAAAAAAGAACAAGAGGGTATTTAGAAAAAAGGGGAAAAACCTAGGGGGTGGTAGGGGGGGATTAAAATATATGCATGTGCGTGTCTGTGAATGTGAAACCCAAAATGTAAGTAGGAGTTTGCAAAATATCCCTGTTATCTTACGGTTTTTTGAGACAGAAAAAGAAACCCCAATCCTAACCCCTCCCCTGCAAAACCCGTTACAGGTTTTTTTTTCACAGGGCATCCCGGGAGGACGGTAGAAATTCCCGGGGGGGTTGCTGTCTACCCAAACCCACACCTATAAGGGGGATAAAGTTTGGAAAAAAATTAGTCATGTATTTGGGGAACAGCGGTGAATGCCGCTCACCCGGTAAACTTTTTTTTTTCTCCCATTCGAAGGTAAACTTTCTTTTTCCCCCTTTAAATTTTTTTTATTTAAATTTTTTGTGGCCTGTGAGACCAAAGTAAGGTGTAATGTACATATATTATATACACTTGTTGATTAAAAACACAATAAGTTCACAAACATAATTATTCAAAATATTTTTTACAAAATTTGTTTTTCCCCAAACAATACAAAAAAAATTTTTTTACTATTGTTCTATAATATTTATTACACATATATATCAAAAGGAAAACTTTCATATAGTAACTGGGATTATCTTTTAGTAAGCTTGTGTAGTGTGGGGACATCTGTGGGCTCCACCGCTGTCAAAATAAATTATTGTATCATTAAATTGGGGGGGGGCTCCCCCTAACCACCTGTCAAAAAAAGTGGGGTCCCCATGATCGCTTCTTTTCCCTCCCCTACCTAATTACTGAAACTTTTTTCCTTCAAATTTTCTCCCTCATTCCCCTCCCCCTTCTCTCCCTCATTTTTCTCCCCATTCTCTCCCTCATTCTCTCCTTCATTCTCCCCCTCATTCCCCCATTCTCTAATTCCCCTCTCACTCACTCACTCATTTTTCCTTCTTTTTTCCCCGGTATCCGGGGGGAATGCTTTGGTCACAAAGTCCTCAAAACCCCTGAAATTTATTTTTCACCGACACTTTTCCCTGTTTAAAAAGCACACTTGGGAAGAGTTGAGTCCCAGATTTTCTGGGATGAGATATTTCCCTTTCCGGGGGGCATGGGGAACAAGGACTACTGAAATGGCATTCCCCAGTGCAACCCCTTGCTTTCCCCCAAATTTTTTTTTATAGGGCAAAAGGCCCCTGGAGACCCATTCTCCCCAAATGTTAACAACCAGCTTTCCCCCTGCTTGATTTGAAGCCGCAGAATTTTTGGGATATTTAAAAGTCAAAACACGGGGGCTCTTTAAACATATGTATAGAAACCCAAAAAATCAAAGGGGTTTAAGGGGTAGTGTTTAAACAACTCTGTAAAGGGTCATCTTGCCCTTTTTTTGGGAAAAGAAATGGGTTGATAAAAAAAAAAAATTTTATAATTTTTTTTTTAGATGATCTGGCACCCCCAAGCTGGCAATTGTAGGGGTCATTACTGTAGGTCATCCTGGTTTCAAGAGGCTGACACTTGTATTTCAATTAAATGCAGATCATCCTGGTACAAGAGGCAAAGGGATTGTAATGTCAGTTCTTCATAGAAAAACCCCCCCTTTGGGACAGGAAGCTAGTACTTTTAGTGTCTGCACTGCAGGTCCCCCCCCACATTACTCCAAGTTTCCCGGGGGAACAAGAAGCCAAGACACAGGGAAATTGTAGCATCAGTAAATACATTTATCTTGGTGCAAGAGGTTTTGGGACAAAAGTAGTTTAAATTGCAGGTCTTTTCCCGACACTTGCATCAGTACTGCAGGTCATATGGGACTTGTAAATGCCAATTTTCAGTGGTAAAAATGTCCTGTAAATTCTTTTAAAATGAAGTTACGCCAAAACTACAATGTTGGTAATAACAAAGGGGGAGCACAAAATACATTTTCTAATAACAGTTTAAAAAACTATAGAGTGAATAATACGGGACAACACTAATTACAATTAATTTTAAAAAGTGACAGTATTACCTAGAATGTTAAAAAATCAAAAGACAACACAGAAAATACAGTGAAAAAAACCCCCCCCCAGTAACAACACTTTAGTGTAATTAATACCCGTGACCCAAAACTAAAAGTATTAATGCCAAATGACACTTTTAGTGTTAATGCAGTACAAAACATCAATGTTTTAAAAATTTTGACAAACAACAGTGTTTATAATAATTATAGTGTTAATAGTCAAAATAATGTAACAACAGTTTTGGTAATAAAACATTTACAGGGCTAACAACAGTGTCTAAGGTTAATGTTCATAAAACTGAAATATCTCCTAGTGTCTCGCTTCATATTCCTCAGATACTGTATTACTTTCACAGCTTTAGTGCTTATTATATTTATAATAAAAAAATATTACACAAATATTATTTTTCTACTTAAGAAATTTTTAATTAAATGTGAGAATAATTTTTAATTCACTATGTCTAAAATATTTTAAAAAATAAGTGTGTTGAAGCAATACAATGTGCAGTTGTTCATGAAGGAGACACATTATATCAACATATACACTCACTAAAACAGTCTCCTTGCAACCACCTCACTGTGAAATCTCGGGCCGATTTATGATAACAAAAAAAAAAAAAGTGTGTAAAAGAGACTTCTCAACAACAGAATTTAGTATAACATATGAAAACTCATAATGAACAAAAACTATATCAATGTTCAGAAATGTCTAAAGACTTTCCTGGAAAAAAATTTTTGTAAGTCCACATGGAAGCTCATACTGGAGAGCAACCATATCATTGTTTTAGAATGTCTGAAAAACTTTTCTGAGAAATTCTCATTTTAGTAAGACACATGAGAACTCATACTGGAGAGAAATCATATCAATGTCTTGAATGTCTAAAAGACTTTAATCAAAAATCAAATTTAGTTAGTCACATGAGAACTCATACTGGAGAGAAGCCATATCAGTGTTCAGAATGTCTGAAAAACTTTTCTGAGAAATCTCATTTAGTAAGACACATGAGAACTCATTTCTGGTGAGAAAAACCAATTTAGTGGCAGAATGTCTGAAAAACTTTTCTGAGAAATCTCATTTAGTAAGCCACATGAGAACTCATACTGGAGAGAAACCATATCAGTGTTCAGAATGTCTGAAAAACTTTTCTGAGAAATCTCATTTAGTAAGACACATGAGAACTCATACTGGAGAGAAACCATATCAGTGTTCAGAATGTCTGAAAAACTTTTCTAGAAAATCAAGTTTTATAAGTCACATGAGAACTCATACTAGAGAGAAACCGTATCAGTGTTCAGAATGTCTAAAAGGCTTTAATCAAAAATCAAGTTTAGTTAGTCACATGAGAACTCATTCTGGAGAGAAACTATATGAGTGTTCAGAATGTCTAAAAGACTTTTCTTATAGAAAGGATTTAGTGAGACACATGAGAACTCATACTGGAGAGAAACCTTATCAGTGTCCAGAATGTCTAAAAGACTTTAATCAAAAATCACATTTAGTTAGTCACATGAGAACTCATACTGGAGAGAAACCATATAAGTGTTCAGAATGTCTAAAAGATTTTAATCAAAAATCAAATTTAGTTAGTCACATAAAGAACTCATCTGGAGAGAAACCATATCAGTGTTCAGAATGACTTGAATGAAAATTCAAGTGTGGTATGACACATCAGAAGTCATACTGGAGAGAGATATCAGTTTTCAATATACATAAAAAAAGTTTTTCCATTCTTCTAATTTAGTAAATAAAACATAAAAGAATTCATACAAGTTAGAAAACATGTTAGTGTACTCCATGGCCTGGTTGGAAAAGCTCTCACTTCACAACATTGAGGGTCCGGGTTTAATTCCTAGCAAAGAGGTGGAAACATTGCAAAGTGTTTACACCCGGTGGTCTATGTTCACCCATCAGTAATAATGGGTACCTGGGGGTTAGTCGGCTGGGCAGTTTGCATCCTGGGGACAAAATTGACGTAATTTGCCTGAAATGCTGTGTATAACAAGCACCCTTTCTATATAGTATGTGACTGATGTCAGCTAGGCCTGTAAAACTTGTACAGTGGACCCTTGACCAACTATTTTAATCCGTTGCAGAGACTTGCCCTTAGCCAAATTAATTTCCCTTCCCCATAAGAAATAATGGAAATCCAATTAATCCGTTCTAGACACCCAAGCATTAAAAAAAAATTTCACATGAAATTTTACATTTTCCTACTCAGAAAACAGTGATACAGTGGACCCTCGACTAACGATGGCATCGCATAACGTTAAATCCGCCTAGCGATACTTTTTAACACAAAAATTTTGCCCCTCCTAGCGCTAAAAAACTCGCTCAACGCAATTCGTCCCGAGACGCGTCCACTGTGCTCGCCTGAGCCAGCCTCACTTGTTTCCCTGGGTGCAGTGTTTACAAGCCAGCCTCCCGCGGTCACATCCCAAGCATACAGTCGGAACATTTCATATTATCATAGCGTTTTAGTGATTTCACCTGCAAAATAAATCCATGGGCCCCAAGAAAGCTTCAGTGCCAGCCCTGTGGGAAAAAGGGTGAGAAATACTAAACGTACCAACAGTCAGCTGCTGCTGCACCACAGTCACCTGCTGCTGGACCAGTCAGTTGTTGCGCACCACAGCTGCTGCTGCTGCACCACAGTGCTGCTTGCATGCAAAAAATGTCAGCTGCTGCTAGACCTGGGTCAGCTGTTGCTGCTCTACAGTCAGCTGCTGCTGGGACCACAGCTGCTGCTACACACCTCACGCTGCTGCTGCACCACAGCTGCTGCTGAAAACCATGGCCCGCTGTTGCTGAAAACCAGATAAAGCTGTTGCGTTGCTGGCACCACCATCATTTAAATTACTCGAAGATGTGGAGATGTGTTTTTTGGTAGGGTCCTTAAAACATGGAACAATTACCGAAAAAAAAAAATAACCCCAAAGGGGTTGGGCCACCCAAAAAAACCCAAGAAAGTCAGGGGCATCATCGAGGACTGTCTGACTTATTTTCCATTGGGGCCCTTTTAATCTTGCCCCCCAGGATGCGCCCCACAAAAATTTGGGACTAAAAACCCAGGTGAACGGGAAAAAAATGCCGGGAAAACTAGTGCTCATTTTTGGTGAAGTTAGGGGGGAGGATGGGGAAGAATTGGTGGAGGAGACTTTGAAGAACAAAACCACTGATGATTTTGCTGGGAATCATCTTCAACAGCAAGGGGCCCAACCCCCTGGGGAAACTGCTCTGGAGGAGGGGAGAAAAAATTTGGGAAGAATTGCCTAAAATCAAAGAAAAGGGAAAATTATGTCCCAATGGGGCTTAAAGTGAAAAACCTTTTTTTTATAAAAATCCCCGACCCAGCATTGCAAGCCGTGTTGGTAAACTATTCACTGACAATTTTGGTAAACACTTTTAAAAAAGGTCAAAAAGGGAAAAGAGAGGTACGGGCCCTTTTTGGGACAGATTTTGTTGTGCACAAAAGCCCCCCAAAGTGACCCCGGAAGCTGGCCCCAAAAGGGGTTATTAAAAGAAAAAGGGGAAGTAACCCGGGAAAAGGACTTTTTAAACCCCCAGTCCTAATGGGAAAGGGGATTCTGCTTCTAAACTTTAAAGACCATCCACAAAACCCCCCCCTCCCATCCCATCAATCACACCAGTACACCCTCTTCTTTTTTTGGGTGTGTATTAAAATTAATATTTCATGTGGTAAAAAATTTTTTTTTTTCCCATACTTTTGGGGGGCTTGCTGGGTTAATTTGATTTCCATTTTTTTCTTATGGGGGGAAAAAAATTTGCCTAACCGATTTTTTCGCCTAAAAGTTGAGCTCTCCCGGGAAAGGGTTTAAAATCGTTTTGGGGAGGGTCCACTGTACATTAAGAATAAATACTAAAATGAAAAAATCTACATGAAGAATAAAAAGACACTTACCTTTTTGGGAAAATTTATTGATGAGTGATGAGAGGAGGGGGGATAATGAGGGGTAATTTAATTTCTGGGAAAGGGAAACCCCTTTCCCCCAAAGGGCTTTAAAGGGAGTAAGTTTTTTCCGAGGGTTTCTTCCCCCTTTTTTTTAACACGGGGATCAACTTGACAGTCCCCTGGAAAACCCCTGTTTTCACCAAAAATCTGTCTATTTAAACGTTTCCCTTTTAAAATTCCCAAAAAAGGACACAACATTGTCATTGTAAAAAAACCCCACACAGTTTGCAAAGCTGTGTCCGGGGGGATGTTCATCCCTAATGGGGTTTCAACTTTTTCCCCCATTGTACAAATCTCCTTAATCATTGACAAAGGGAACTTCCTCCCCTCTCTCCCCTGGGGAAAAATTTCCTTTAGCTGTGGTCTCTTTTCTGTTGCAGAAAGCCCATTTCAGCCCATCAGTGGACCCTTTCCCCGCCCCCACAATACTTTCCTCAACTGGCACGGGTCTTTTGGTTTAGCCCCCCAAAACCCCTTCCCAAAACCCTCTCTTGTACACATTGATGCCACAAAAATTTTTTCCAAGTTTGAGTTCAAAGTCCTGCAAGCCCCTCCCTGCCCCAAAA
>NW_026473124.1:0-10536 GCF_026875155.1 Cherax quadricarinatus | reverse complement strand
TAGGGTAACGAAATAGTTATCTTCCAAAAGTGACTGTTTTACCAGACTAATGGAAAAGGGAAGATTTTGGATAAGTTTTAGTTTAAGCTAGGATTTTTGTGTTGAGCCCGGGCCAGTCAAGCTGGGAGCTGACTGACCCCTCAACTACTTCATAGTCAGGACTTCAGTGGCCCAAAAGGGCACGCGGGGCGCAATTTAGAACCCCCAAATTTGGGTCACTACGGTGTGGTTACATTCGAATACCAACCAAATAATAAAAAATATAATATTAAAATTATAATAACAGGGGGAAAGAATAATAAAATTACAAATAATACTGAGGTACTGTGAATTCATACTGTCCGAAAAATATATGGGGAACCCGTTTTTACAAAAAAAGGGGGGTTTTTTAAAATTTTTTAAACCCCTTTTTTTTTTTTTAATGGAGTGGGGGGGCCCCTAAAAGTGGGTTGGGGGTGTGGGTAGGTTGGGGATTTTTTTTGGGGGAGGTGTGGATGTGATGGAGGTGGGATTGGATTGGAGGTGTGTAAGTTGTGGGGGTTTGATTTTGGGGGGTGGTTGGAGGGGGTGTTTATTGTTTTTAGGTTTATTTTTTTTTGGGGGGGGGTTTATTTTTTTATTTAGTTGTTAGGTTGGTTTTTATTATTACTTTAGGGGTATTGGTTTTGGGGGGTTTTTGATAAATTTTTTTTGTTGGGGGGAGTGTTATGTGTTGTAGGGATTTTACGGTTTGTTTTTTTTGTTTATTTTGGGGGGGGGATTTATGGGGATTTTTTTTATTGGGGGGTTTTTTTTTTTATTTTTTAGTTAGGGTTAAGTTTTTAGGGGTTTTTTTTTTAGTTTTAAAGGGGTTTATGTTATGGGGAGGTGGTATTTAGTGGGGGGTTTATTTAGGGGACGTTTATTTAGGGATGTTATTTAGGGGGTGTTGGGTTTGTATGGGTATATTTTTTTGGGGGTGGGATTTGTAGGGGAGGGGGTAGAGTGGGAGTTGGGTTTTTTGGGTAGGTTGGTGGGTTTGTGGGTGGGTTTCATTGATTTGGGTTTTTTATGGGGTTTGGATTATGGGGGGGTTTGATTTAATTGGGGTTAGGAATGGGGAGGGGGGGTTTTTTTATTTTTGGGGGTAGGTTTTTGGGTTTATGGGGGGTTTTTGGTTGGAGGGGGGGGTGGTATTGGATTATTTATTTTTTGGGGGTTTTTTGGGGGGGGGTATTGGATTTAGGGGTTTTTTATTTGGGGGTTTAGGGTTTAAAAAGGGGAAGGGGGTTTTTGGGGGGGGTGTTTGGTGTGGAGGGGTGGTGGGGGGTTTTTTGGGGGGGTTTTTTTTATTTTGAATTTTGTAAATTGAAAATGGGGGGGGGATTTCCCCCCCAACAACCCCCCACAAACCCCCCAAAACCAAAACCCCAAAAAGACCAACAATCCCCCCCATTCCCCCCACAACACCACCACCCATACACCACAAATCCCCAACATTCCCCACAACATTACCACCAAAACATACACCACAAAAAACCCCCCAAAAACATTACACCACAAATACCCCAAAAAAAAAACCCAAATTTAAAACAACATTACCACCACACATTACCACCAACTTACCACCACAAATTACCACCACAACAACCACCACAACATACCAAAACAAACATTACCCCCAACTTTATCCCCAAAAACATTACCACCAAACATTACCACCAAACTTTACCACCACAACATTCACCAAACATTACCCCCCCAAAAAACAAAACATTACCACCACAATTCCCCCACCAAAAACTTAAACCACCACAACATTCCCACCAAAACATTACCACCACAACATTACCACCACAAATTCCACCACAACATTACCACACAACATTCCCACCTCAACATTACCCCCAAACATTACCACCACAACATTCCCACCACAACTTTACCACCAAACTTTTTTTTTTTTCCACCACAACATTCCCACCAAAAAACATTCCCACCAAAACATTACCACCACAACATTACCACCACAAAAAATACCACCAAACATTCCCACCACAACATTCCCCACCACAACATTCCCACCACAACAACCCCCAAATTACCACCACAACATTACCACCAAAAATTAACTCACATTACCACCACAACTTACCCCACAATTTCCCACCCCAACATTCCCACCAAAACATTCCCCACCAAAAAACTTACCCCACAAATTACCCCCTCAACTTTAACCCCAAACTTACCACCAAAACTTTACCCCAAAACTTACCACCCAACTTTACCACCACAACTTACCCCCAACATTACCACCTAAACTTACCCCCCAAACATTACCACCACAACATTACCCCCAAACTTACCCCCAAAATTTTTCCCCAACTTACCCAAATTTTACCACCACAACTTCCCACCTCAACTTTAAACCACCAAAAACTTTACACCACAACTTCAGCACTGCAAACATTCCCCAAAACATAACCCCAAAACTTACCACCACAACATTACCACCACAACATCAGCATCAACTTTACCCCCAAAAAACATTACCCCAAAACTCAGCACTGCAAATTCCACCAAAAACATTACCACCACAACATTACCACCAAAAATTTTACCACCTCAAATTTACCACCACAACATTACCCCACAACTTTACCCCCAACATTACCACCACAACTTTACCCCACAAACATTACCAACAACATTACCCCACAAATTACCCCCACAACATTACCCCCCAAAAACTTACCCCCAAACATTACCCCCAAACAAACCCCCACAACATTCCACCCACAACTTCCCACCACAACATTACCACCACAACATTACCACCAAACTTTCCCCCACAAATTCCACCTAAATTCCCCCAAAACTTACCACAAAAACATTACCCCCACAACATTACCCCCAAAACATTACCACCACAACTTTCCCACCTAAAACTTTACCACCACAACATTACCACCACAACATTACCACCACAACATTACCCCACAACATTACCACCACACTTACCACCACAACATTCCCCACCTAAAACATTACCCACAACATTACCCACAACATCAGCATGCCATTACCACCCCAACATTACCACACAACATTACCACCAAACATTACCACCACAACACAGCCTGAAATTACCCCCAAATTCCACCAAACATCACATGAAACTTCCACCACAACATTACCACCACAACAACCACCAAACATTACCCCCTAAATTACCACCAAATTTTACCACCACAACATTCCCCACCAACATTACCCCCAAATTTTACCCCACAACATTACCCCCAAACATTACCCCCACAACTTTACCACCTCAACCCTTACCCCCACAACATTCCCACCACACACAGCACGAAATTACCACCACAACATTCCCTCCACAACTTACCACCACAACTTACCACCTAACATTAAAACCAAATTCCCACCAAACATTACCCCACAACATTACCACCAAAACATTACCACCACAACATTACCACCAAAAACTTTACCACCCAACTTCCCACCCAACTTTAACCCCAAAACTTACCACCACAACTCACCCTTCAACTTTACCCCACAACTTTACCCCACAACTTTACCACAAAACAACCACCAAACATCAGACTGCAACTTTTACCACAACAACCCCCACAACATCAGCACTGCAACATTACCCCCACAACATTCCCCCACAACATTCCCCCCAAAACATTACCACCTAACTTTACCACCAAAATTACCCCCAAAAACATTACCCCCAAACATTCCCACCCCAACATTCCAAAACCCAAAATTATCCCAAAACATTCCCACCAAAAACATTCCCAAACCTAAACATTACCCCACAACATTACCACCACAACACAGCACGAAACATTACCACCAAAACATTACCCCCTAAAACTTACCACCACAAACTTTACCCCCACAACATTACCACCAAACATTAAAACCACAACTTAGCCCCAAACTTAGACCACAACATTCCCCCAAATTCCCACCACAACATTACGACAACACATTCCCCCCCCAAAAAACATTAAAACCAAAACTTTAGCATCAAACATTAGTACCACAACTTACCCCCCAAAACATTACCACCACAAATTACCCCCACAACATTACCCAAAACTTTACAACCAAACATTAGATCACAACATTAGACCAAACATTAGTACCCAAAACTTACCCCCACAATTACGACAAACAAATTACCCCACAACATTAAAACCACAAATTAGCTAAACATTGTACCAAAACTTTACCCAACAATTTTACCCCCACAACATTACACCACAACTTCCCACCCAACTTAAAAAACCACAACATTGCCCCCAAACATTACACCAAAACTTAGCCAAAACATTACCACCAAACTTTAGCACCAAAAACATTACACCAAACATTACCACCACAACATTACGAAAAACAACATTACAACCACAACATTACAACCACAACATTACTCCAACTTTAACCAAACTTACCCCCAAAACATTACCCCACAAATTACCCCCACAACTTTACCACCACAACATTACAACAAAAATTTAGCATCACAACATTAGCACCACAACATTGCCCCCAACAACTTTAGACCACAACATTAGCCCACAAATTACCCCAAAATTACCACCAAACATTACCCCCACAACTTACCACCACAACTTTAGCTCACAACTTGCACCACAACATTCCACCAAAAAATTTTTACACAAACATTACCACCACAACATTAGCCCACAACATTTCCACCACAACATTACCACCAAAATTAGCTCCAAAATTAGCACCACAACATTACCACAAAACATTAGCCCCACAACTTCCCAAAACAACTTACGACAACAACTTACCACCAGTTAACAAATTTAAGTACCCCTTAAATGAAGGAAAGTTAGTATCCCTGAAGGAATACAGGAGTTAGGCCCCCCCTGAAGGAAAACAAAAGTTATTTTCCCCTAAAGGAAGACAGAATTAGGTATCCAAAAGGAAGAAGAGGTTGGGTCCCCCTGAAGGTGACGGGGTTGGGTTCCTTGAAGGAAGAAGAATTTAGTTTTTGAAGGAAGAAGAATTAGGTATCCCTAAAGGGAAAGACAGAATTTTAGGTTTTCCCCGAAGGAAGAAGAAGTTAGTACCCCGAAGGAAGCAAAAGTTGGGTACTCCTAAAGGAAGACAGAATTAGGTATCCTGAAGGAAGACAAAAGGGTACCCCTTTGAAGGAAGACAGAAGTTAGGTATCCGAAGGAAGACAGAAGTCAGGATCTCTAAAGGGAAAGACAAAAATTAGGATCCGAATGAACGCAGAATTAAGTACCCTTTGAAGGAAGACAGAAGTTAGGATCCCTAAATGAAGGCAGAAGTTAGGTATCCCGAGGAAGATAAAAGTTAGGTTTTCCTGGGGGAAAAAAGAAGGTATCCCTAAAGGAAAACAGATGTTAGTTTCCCTGAAAGAAGACAGAAGTTAGGTTCTGAATGAATACAGAAGTTAGGTACCCCCTGATAAAGACAAAAGTTAGATATCCCTGAATGAAGACAGAAGTTGGGTACCCCTGAATGAAGACAGAGTTAGATCCCCTAAATGAAACAAAGTCGGGTACCCTAAAGGGAAGAAGAAGTTAGGTCCCCCTGAATGAAGAAGAATTTTGGGTACCCTAAAGGAAGACAGAAGTTAGTACCCCGAGGGGGACAAAAGTTAAATATCCCTTTAGAAGAAGAAGTAGGTACCCCTTTATGAGACAGAAGATGTACCCCAAAGGGAAAAAACGAATTTTGATATCCTTAAAAGAAACAGAAGTTAGGTACCCTTTGAAAAAAGACAAAATTTATGTACCCCTAAAAGGAAAACAAAAGTTAGGTACCCCTGAATTAAGACAAAGTTAGGTATCCATGAAGGAAGACAAATTTTAGGTACCCCGAAGGAGACAAAGTTGGGGTACCCTTAAAGGAAGTCAAAATTTGGGATCCCTGAAGGAAGACAGAAGTTAATTCCCTGAAGGAAGACAAATTTAGGTTTTCCCTGGGGGAAGACAGAAGTTAGGTTCCCCTAAAGTGAGACAAATTTAGGTATCCCTAAAGGAAAGCGAAAAAGGTTTTCCCTAAATTTAAAGAAGAATTAGGAACCCCTGAAGGAAGACAAAAGATGGGTTTTCCCTGAAGGAAGACAAAAGTTGGGTTTCCCCTGAAGGAAACAGAAGTAGGTATTCCTAAAGGAAGACAGAATTTTAGTATCTCTAAAGGGAAGCAGAAGTTAGGTGTCCCTAAATGAAGAAGAATTAGGTACCCTAAAGGGAAGACAAATTTATCTGGTTTTATTTGGGAGAGGTTCCGGGGGTCAACGCCCCGGGGCCCCGGTCTGTGCCCAGGCCTCCTTAGGTCAGTGTCCCAGGATGCGACCCACCAGTCGCAACACCCAGGTACCTTTTTTCTGATGGGGGAAAATGACAACAGGGGGAAGAAAAAACGCCAATGTTTTACTTGGCTGGGGAAACGACCCAGGCCTCACCGTGTGAAACGAGAGCGTTTAAACCCCCAGGCCACCAGGCCTGGGGTCCCTAATGGAAGGAAAAAAGTTAGGGATCCCCGAATGAAGAAGAAGTTAGGTTTTCCCGAAGGAAAAACGAAGTTAGGTATCCAAATTAAAGAAGTTAGGTTCCGAAAGGAAGACGAACTTTGGTATCCCTGAATGAAAACAGAATTACTTTCCCGAAGGAAGACAGAGTTAGGTATCCTGAAAAAAGACAGAAGTTGGTACCTTTAGGAAACAAAGTTAGATATCCTTTAAAGAAGATAGAAGTTAGGTATCCTTTAAAAAAGAAAAAAAGTTGGTATCCCGAAGGAAGACAGAAGTTTGGTAACCCCCGAAGGGGGACAAAGCTAGGGGTCTTTAAGAGCAGAAGTTGGGGTTTGAAGGAAGACAGAAGTTAGGTTCTGAAGGAAGACGAAGTTAGGATCCCCTTTAAAAAGACAGAACATAGGTATCCCTTAAAAAAAGACAAAGTTAGGTATTCCTGAAGGAAACAGAAATTAGTATCCCTGGGAAACAGAAATTAAAATCCCGAATGAAAAATGAAGTTAGGTTTTCCCCTTAATTTTGGCAGAAGTTAGGTATCCCTGTAAAAAAGAATTAGGTATCCCCGAAGGAAGACTAAGTTAGGTTCCCTGAAAAGAAGGGGGGCCCGGGGGGGGGGGGGGGGTCCCGGGGGGGGGGTTGGGGGGGGGGCAGAATTTTGGTATTCGAAGGAAGACAAAGTTAGGTATTTCCAAGGAAGACGAAGTTAAGTATCCCTGAAGGAAGACAGAATTTAGGTATCCCCGAAGGGAAAACAGAAGTTAGTTCCCCGAAGGAAGACCCAGAATTTAGGTATCCCTGAGAAGACGAAGTTTGGTTTCCGAAGGAAGACAGAAGTTAGGAAACCCCCAAGGAAGCAGAAGTTGGTATCCTCAAGAAGGGACAGAAGTTGGTATCCTTTAAGGAGGGCAGAAGTTAGGTATCCCTGAAGGAAACAGAAACTAGGGATCCCCGAAAGGGGACAGAAGTTATTATCTTGAAGGAAGACAGAAGTTAGGTATCTGAAGGAAGACAGAAGTTGGGATCCCCGAAGGAAAAACAGAAGTAGGTATCCTGAATGAAGACAGAGTTAGGATCCTGAAGGAAGATAGAAATTAGGGACCCCGAAGGGAAAACAGAAGTTGGTATTCCGAATGAAGACAGAAGTTAGGGGCCCCGAAGGGGAAAAAAGAAATTAGATATGCTTTAAAAAAGACAGAAGTTAGGTATCCTTGAAAAAACAGAAGTTGGTATCCCCGAAGGAAGACAGAAGTAAGGGATCCTGAACGAAGACAGAAGTTAGGTATCCTTGAAAAAAGACAGAATTTGGGATCAATAAGGGAAAACAGAAGTTAGGTATCCCTCAAGGACGACAAAAATTTGGATCCCCGGGGGGTTAGCAGAAATTTTGGTATCCCCAAAAAGAAGAAGTAGGTATCCCCGAAAAGAAGAATTATTTTCCGATGAACAAAGTTAGGAACCCGAAGGAACAAAATTAGGTATCCCTGAATGAAGACAGAATTTTCCTTTAAAAAATACAGAAATTAGGGATCCCCGAATGCAACAAAGTTAAGATCAAGAATGAAATAAGTTAGGTATCCCCGACGGAAGAATAAGTTAGGTATCCTGAAGGAAGACAAAAGTTTGGTATCCCGAAAAAAAACATAAGTTAGGTATCCCAAAAACAGGGTTAGGGGATCCCCTTTATGAAGAGAAGTTAAGCATCAATGAATGAAGCCTAAGTTTGGTATCCCTGCGGGAAAACATAAGTTTTGGGATCCCTGAAGGAAGACAGAAGTAGTTAATGAAGAAGCCAGAAGTTAGGTATCCCTGAAGGGAAAGCAGAAGTTAGGGGTCCCCCGAAAGGAAAACAGAATTTTGGTACCCGATGGAAAACAGAAGTTAGGTTTTCCTTGAAGGAAAACGGAAGTTAGGAATACCTGATTGAGGCAAAGTAAGACACCCCTAAAGAAGGAGAAAATTTGGGTTCCCCGAAGGGAAACAGAAGTTAGGCCCCCCGAAGGAAAAAAAGAATTAGGTTCCCCGAAGGAAAACAGAAGTTAGGGACCAGAAGGAAAAAAAGAGGTTGGTACCCCGAAGGAACAGAGGTTGGTACCTTGAAGGAAGAAAAGTTAGGTATCTTTGAAAGGGAAAACAGAAGTAGGTATCCTGAAGGAAGACAAAGATAGGGGTTTCCCCAAGGGAAAACAGAAGTTGGTATCCCCGAAAGGAAACAGAAGTTTGGTTTTCCTGAAGGAAGACAGAAGTTAGGGATCCTGAAGGAAGACTAAAGTTAGGTATCCTGAAGGAAGAAAGAAGTTAGGTATCCCCGAATGAAAAATTTAGTTGGATCCCGAAAAGGGAAAACAGAAATTAGGGATCCCCGAAGGAAGACAGAACTTTGGTATCCCCAAAAAAACAGAAGTTTGGTATCTCTGAAGGAAGACGAAATTGGTATCCCCGAAAGAAGCCGAAGTTAGGTATCCTTGAAGGAAGACAGAAGTTAGGTATCCCGAAAGAAGGCAGAAGTTAGGTATCCCTTGGAAAATAGAAGTTAGGTATTCCCCGAAGGAAGACAGAAGTAAGGTATCCCTCAAGGAAAACCGATGTTAGTTCCCTGAAAGAAGCAGAAGAGGTATCCTTGAATGAAACAGAAGTTGGGGGTCCCTGAATGAAGCAGAAGTTTGATTCCCCGAATGAAGACAGAAGTTAGGTATCCCCGAATGAAGACAGAAGTTGTATCCCCGAATGAAGACGAATCAGGGATCCTGAAGGAAGCAGAAGTTCGTAACTGAATGAAAACAGAAGTTAGGGATCCCTGAAGGAAAACAGAAAATTGCTATCCCTGAAAGAGGACAGAAGTTTAAAAATCCCTTTTTAAGACAGTGTTGGTATCCCTTTTGAAGACAGAAGATATGTTCCTTTAAAGGGAAAAAAGAAGTTAGTATCCCTTAAAGAACCAGAAATTAGGTTCCCCTTTAAAAAAGACAGAAGTTATGTATCCCTGAAGAAAACAAAGTTAGGTATCCCCGAAATTTAAGCAAAAGTTAGGTTTCCATAAAGGAAGAAAAAAGTTGGGACCCTGAAGGTGGCAGAATTAGGTATCCTTGGGAAGCAGAAGTTAGGATCCCCAAGGGAAAACAGAAGTTAAGATCCCCGAAGGAAGACAGAATTGGTATTTCCGAAGGGGAAAACAGAAGTTAGGTATCCCTGAGTGAGACAGAAGTTAGGTACCCCCAGGAAAACAGAATTAGGTATTCCCAATTAAGAAGAATTAGGTATCCCCGAAGGAACAGAAGATAGTATTCCCGAAGGGAAAACGAAGTTAGGTATCCCCGAAGGAAAGAAAAAAGTTAGGTATTTCCCGAAGGAAGACAAAGTTGGTATCTCTGAAGGAAGACGAAGTTAGGTGCCCTGAATAGACAGAGTTAGGGTTTTCCTGAAGGAAGACAGAAATTAGGTGTCCCCAATGGAAAAAAAAAGTTAGGTATCCCGAATGAAAACAGAAGTTAGGTATCCTGAAAAAGACAAATTAGGTATCACTAAAAAAAATAGAAGTTTGGTTCCCCGAAGGAGACAGAACTTAGGTATCCTGAATGAAGACCGAAGATACTTATCCTGAAAAGACAGTAGTTAGGATCCCTCAAAAAAGACAGAGTTAGGTACCTTCAAGGAAAAAAGAAATTAGTTCCTTGAAAGAAAATAAAGTTAGGTATCCTTTAAAAAAAGACAAAGTTAGGTATCCCCGAAAGGGAAAACAGAAATTAGTATCCCCCGAAGGTAGCAGAAGCTAGGGCTTGAAATAAGCAGAAATTAGGGGTCCCTGAAGGAAGACAGAAGTTAGGTATCCCTAAGGGAAAACAGAAGTTGGCTCCCCTTTAAAAAGACGAAAATTGGTATCCCCTTAAAAAAAACAGAAGTTAGGGATTCCTGAAGGAAGACAGAGTTAGTATCCCTGAAGAAGGGCGAAGTTGATATCCCTGAATGAAAAGAAGTTAGGTTTT
>NW_026473123.1:0-11260 GCF_026875155.1 Cherax quadricarinatus | reverse complement strand
TCCACCCCCCCAAACCTCCCCCAACGTTATTCAACACATTCAAAAACAGAAATTGGAACACTGCACACACACAAGATACAACACCAGATAGCCACATTCATCTAGACTCTCTTACCTCCTCCCAAGAACTCGACACTCCTTTCACCAATACAGACATTAAAACTCTCCTCAGACACCTTCCTCCCAAGGCCCCTGGTGCCTCTGGCCTAAACCATATTATCCTAAAACACCTTCCTGACTCTATTTTACTGCCTACACAAACCTCCTCAATGCCTCCCTTGCCTCTGGATACTTCCCTTCCCTCTTCAAAGCTGCTACTGCTATCCTCCTTCCTAAACCCAAAAAAGACCACTCTGATCCTAGAAACTATCGCCCTATCAGCCTCCTCGAAACTTTAGGTAAAATCTTTGAAAAACTCATCAATCATCGCCTTCGCAGATACCTGGAACACAACTCTCTACTTTCTGATGGTCAGTTTGGCTTCAGAACACACAGATCCACACAAGATGCCATTAACATCATTCTCAACTACATCCACATAAACACAGAACAAAGAAACAGGACAGCCCTGGTTGCAAAAGACGTTGAAAAAACTTTTGACACTGTCTGGCACCAAGTGCTCAAGTACAAACTCTGCACTAACTTTAACCTGCCTCTCACTACTCGTAAACTCCTCTGCAACTTCCTAGACGGCCGTACCATGAGAATCAAATTCCAAGGCTGTTACTCTGACTACTTCACACTAAATGCTGGAGTACCCCAGGGATCTGTCCTCTCCCCTACCCTCTACATTTTATACACTAACGACATTCCAACACCTGTATACCACAACTCCATCACACTAGCCTATGCAGACGACATTACATAACTTATCACTCATGCCAATAAGATACACACCACACAAAACACAAAATGAGGTCGACAGGATAGCCATTGGGAACAAAAATGGAGGATCAAAACCAATGCAGCTAAATCCAGCATTACATATTTTAACTACAGAAAACGTGATCCTCCATTACCTGTCGAGCTCAGAACAGCTGACACCCGCACTTACATCCCCATGACACAATCTGTCACTGTCCTTGGCGTTAATCTTGACTACCTTCTACGCTTACACGGACACATTCACTCAAGGCATGCAATAGCTAGTAAGGCCCTTGCGGGTCTCTACAAGCTGAAACATGCCTCTCAACGCACCAAACTATACCTCTACAAATCCCTAATTCGTCCTCTGATAACTTACTCTCCTCTAGCCCTCTCTCTTGCAGCAAAAACAAACTTACTTAAACTGCAGCGTGTCCAGAACAAGGCGCTGCGCTGGGTGATTGATGTCAGATGGGAGGACTTCGCCACATGCGAGTCTCTCATGCCCAGTTAGACATCCCTGCGCCGAATCTGTACTGGAAGACGCTCTGTGACAGACAGATTGACAAACTTGTGACACGACATGGCTACTGGACCTCTCTCTTTGACGAAGACATTCGCAGACCCACAAACCAACACAACCTTTTCTACTCCTTGCATGATCCTGCTCCTAACCCTATTACAAATAACCTTGGATTCTCCGAGAGGTAACCTTCTATGACAGGTACCATTCTCTGATCCACGTTCGCCTTACCCTTTGGGTTAAGATTGGCTCAGTTCTACACTCCTCTCTAGCTCTAAACGTCGCATGTCCCTTATTCCCGCTCACCCCACCGGAGTCCCAACAGAAGAGCCTGAATTTCTCTTCTCAATATCTGTCTCACGATCGCCTCGCTGCTGGGTTAAGCCCTGGCTCTATTTCTACGACTAAGAACACTCCTCTCCAGCACTGTTCTTCGTCTGTCCCGTCTTCCCGCTCATCCCATTTGGGATCTTACCTGAACTTTCGTTCGTTCGTTCCTATGCTGTACATTCTACAAGATTGATGGACTGAACACATCGACTCCAGGCCGAGGGACTGATTACCTCATACTCCTCCTCTCCTTACGCCTTCCTCTTTGTATTGGACTGATGAAGCCACTGTGTGGCGAAACGTTTCATGATTAAAGTTCCCATATGCTGCATAAGTGTCTTCAATCTTCAACTTGTCGGTTTTTAATTCATTCATCACAACTGTCAGACACTGACGAGCATCATGGGATCTTGTTACAAAGAATTCTTCAAAAATTGTTCATACACTTTGGACGAAGACCTACTTCGATAGTGGATGTCCACATATGGACCACGCCTCCGCCTGCTTCAACTCACATCTACTACAGATAATAAGCCACGTTCTAAGGCGCCCTCTGCTGTAGTTCTTTCAAGATTGATGGAGAACCTGAAGCACATCGACTCCATGGCCGAGGGACTGATTGTCCCTCATTACTCCTTTCTTCCTTACGCACCTTCCTCTAGTGTATTTGGACTGATGAAAGGACACTGTGTGGCGAAACGTTTCCTGATATAAGGATTCCGCATATGCTGCATAGGTGTCTCAATCTTTATACTTGTTCGGTTTTTTAAATCATTCTATCACAAAACCTCCAGGTTTATTCAGCAAGGTGAGGTACTTTAGCTTACATGGCTTAGGGGCATCAGACTTCACCAAGACACTGTTCTTCACCACTCAAATGCCTCTGAGTGGCTCTGATTTGTATGATTTCAATCTGACTTCTCTATTTCTATATAAATATGTACATAGTGTTATATAGTGATGAAGGATTACATGGGTTTAATGAAAATCTACCCTTGCTTGTTTGCTCTGTGCCCTTGCTACTGCCCAGCTGCTAAGTACATTAATAGTTCAGTTAAGAGAAAATAGATGGGAGGATGTGAAGGGGTTTGATGTAATCTAGTCCCTACGCCTGGGAGACGTGTTTCAGTCCATAATAATCGGATAAATGTACGCATATGTGCGAGAGGGGTCTTATATTCCGGTGAAGGTTTGGCAAAGCTGTGGCAAAGGCGGTCACTGTCGGACAGACTCCACTCTGGTGGAAGTACATCTTAGTCCTGCAGCAGGTTGGCAGGCATTAGTGCTGTGGAAACGATTTCACTGCATCAAGATTCCATAAGGTGTTGCTTGTGTCATATACAAGAATTAGATTTTACACCTCCATTACTCCTGCTTTATTATGAAATATTGGAACCTTCCAATAGAGTGATTCTGTTACCCGTGACACTTCCCTCCAATCTGCATTCAAACTCTCCACCTCGTCTCAGCTTAGCTAGTATAAACCTTTCTCTGTGCACAGCAGTACATACAGTACGTAGATGAGATCAATTGCAGTTCACAGATCAGATCGACCAACGTTACCGGCAGTACAACTAAACAGGCGCCTCACTAGGTTACCAACATCGTCATGACACAGTGTGCACATTCACCCACTTTATGGTACCATTTCGGACACGAAAAAGACTTCTGAGCAGCATCCTACAGGTGATACTGTCCAAATTCTGTCTGCTTCAACAATGACAATGCTAACAAGATCATCACCTCGGCAATGAACGTTCTCAAAGACCGTGACTTTGTGATGTAGTTCAACTGTGTTTTTGAGGTCGCTAAGGGAGACCTAATTTACCAAATTATGGTCACACCTTACCTTGGCAAATAGCTGTCAGACACGCCTTTCGGCTTAAGTCTCAGGTCTTTTGTTTTTGACGGCGTCAGGTCAAAACACGTGGTGCCTACCCCATTGTGGGAGGTGCTTTGAGGACCATATAAGCCCAAGGAACAGCTGAGCAGGAGATTCAGGCGGAGCCTGTGTGCAGAGCTCTGAGCCGCCAAGAGTGTGGCGGAGCTCTAGCCTGTGTGTGTAGTGGACCATGCATTGCGAATCTCGGGTCAGCTGGTCGGTGATACTGATAACATCTACCCTTCCCCCTGGTAATAAGTCTCATAGGTCACTAGTTACATTATGCAAATTTCCATCAGGATAAGTTGTATTCTAGCCCTTTATATTAAGTAAATGATAGTCATAGTTTCTATTTTTATTTGTACCCTCATATGCTATTCCCTATTCTGCTAAGCACTGGGATAACACAGGAGACGTGCTCAGTTGCAGGGATACCTCAAAGTGGGTAAAGGTCTCACAACTTCGATTGGCCCCTTTCCCTGCATTGAGGGCCGAGAAATCTGTGTTTGTGAAGGAACTTGATGGCGACGTCACTAGCCAATCAACAGGCGACTTAAAACAACTCGTTGAAGATCAAAATGACTGGACCATCGTCGACTCCTCAAAAAACTCCAACTACCAGCTCTATGATCATGGTCTCCTTCGCTGACATCTCCATGGCATCTTAGGCAGTCGGTGAAAGTCTACGTATCTCATGTCACCACGTTAATCCCAGGAACGAAGAACCATGTCGGAACTGCTATGCATATATCCATATAGAAATATCAAAATTCTTCTCCAACGAAGTAGGAGGCATCACCATCCTCTCAGATCCTCCACCATAGCAGCCCAAGCCACCGCGCCTGCTCAGCCTCCCACCACCTCCAGTCCCACTCTCTCTCTCTCTCTCTCTCTCTCTCTCTATATATATATATATATATATATATATATATATATATATAATATATATATATATATATATATATATATATATGAGAGAGAGAGAAAGAGAGAGACAGAGAATTTAATCTGTAACTTCTCCCTGCCTCTCTCTGCCTTTCCATTATTACATTATTACATCAAGAGAAAGGGAAGCATGAGGAGAAGCAGGAGAAAGGAAAGGAAGAGGAGAAGTTGGATTAGCAGGAAGAGAAAAAAGGAGCAGGAGAAGAGGAAAAGGAAGAGCAGGGAAGGGAGGAGGAGCTGGAGCTGGAAGAGAAGCAAGAAGGTGAAAATTAGTCACATATGCAACATCTGACGTTTCGCCATCCAATGGCTTTATCAATACAAATTTAAGGACATAACTGGAAGACAAATATGTCCTAGAATTTGTACTGATAGTCACTGGATGGCGAAACGTCTTCAATAAAGATACCCAGATGTTCCACATGTGTCTATTTTCACCTTTTCGGTGTTGTATACCATTCATGTACAAGAAGATGAGCAGGAAGAGCAGAAGTAGGGGAAGCAGAACTACAGAAGCAGCAGCAGGATTAGGAAAAGCAGAATTAGTATATGAAGAAAAGTAGCAGGAAGAGGAGCAAGGAGAGGAGGAAGAGGATAAGGAACAGGAAAAGCAGGAGAAGCAGGAACTGGAATGGGAGAAGTAGGACGGAAGAAGAAGCATGAATAAGATGAGTGGGAAGAGGAGGAGGAGGTGGAGGATTATACGAAGATGTAACAAGAAGAGGAAGAGGGAGAGGAGGTCACACTGCAGCGTCATGCAGCTCTAATCACTCCTGGTAGAGAAGCGTCTGTCCTGGCTTCAGAGAAACCCACCAACCTCATCCATCTGAAGCCCTCAGGAAACCTCATTAAGTGCATTAGAGATCTCTCTAAGGGAAACAAGAATCTAAGTGGTGTGCATGCTATTTCCCTCATCACAAAAACGCCCAACACACAAGTCATTGACCTCTGACACTAAGTCAACAAGGACTAATCATCATCTGCCTCCCGGGGATTTGGTTAACCTGACTCTCTTTTTGCATAAATATTTACTGCTTCTCCTTGGACAGTAAGCTGTAAATACAGACACAGGTATGGTACTGGTGTGGGTTTCCATATCAGCGCCGCCTTAGCAAACTTGTATATGGAACACCGTGAAGTTGAACGCCTCGTACACATCTCCAGTAACATCACATGGGTACGGTAAGCAGACATCGTCCTCGTAATCACTCCAAAGTGCTTTGACATACAGAACCTACAAAGTATATTTGGTTAAGTTGGACCTGCACTCGAATTCAAACTGGAAGAGATTAATAACGAGCTTTTATACCTCGGCGTCTTCCCCCACGTAGCAGATAACGCCCAGAAATTGCAAGTCTACGGAATGTCCACAAACAAGCATAACTTTCCACACTTCTGTTCCACTCCAGACTTTTAAGATTGAATAAAGCCTCACTATCGGCTTTTTCCTGAGAGCATAACCCATTTGCAACGCCGAGTTTCTCAATGAGGAATACTCAAACTTACGCAAATCATTCAATGCCCTGAATTTTTCTTCCTTCGCCAAAGACTGCGAAAAACGAGACCTTCACTTCGTTAGTTGTCCATACGTTGGCACCACTCAGACCTAAACTATCATCCTTCTCAACATTCAAGTGCCCTGAACTTTCCTGAAGACAACAAAGACAACACTCGTGTCGCTCAAGACCATCTCTCTGATCATCGTTAGTAACCCTCACAAGCTGCCAGGTATTCTTGCAACACATTTTTTCAAAAATACTGGGATCAGTTAGTCTAGCACATATACAAATATCTCGCACCTTAGAGAATGAAAATGATGACTGTTTCGGTCCAACATGGACGATTGTGCTTTTTATTCTTCTGTCTAGCACATCTATCGCACTCAGGCACATTATGGAGGTCAACGTTAATTATAAGAAGCTCGGGAGCTTTGACGTTACGGCCTTGTTCACTAACTAAGCCGCCTGCACAGAATGATTACTGTGGATGCAGTCTAGTATGTGGAAGATTGAGATACTTATACAACATATGGGAATCTTTATTCAGGGAACGTTTCGCCACACGGTGGCTTCATCTTCCAACCTCTGGACGAAGACCTACTTCGACTAGTGGATGATACCACTATGACCCCACCTCCCTCCTGCTTCGCTTCACCTCACTACAGTATATAAGCCACGTCTACGGCCTATGCTGTACATTCAACAAGATTGATGGACTGAACACATCGACTCCAGGCTGAGGGACTGATTACCTCAAACTCCTCCTCTCCGTACGCCTTTCTACTTTGTATTGGACTGATGAAGCCACTGTGTGGCGAAACGTTTCCTGAATAAAGATTCCCATATGTTGCATAAGTCTCAATCTTCAAACCTGTCGGTTTTTCAAACCGTTCATCACAGTCTAGTATGTACCTGGCAGATTTTGTAGACCTAATCGAACTTTGCATTAGTTACAACTGCTTCAGCCTCGAAGACATCATATTTAAAACTGTTCGAGTTAGAATGGACTCAACCTGGTCAACTTGCATGCGAGGGACTTGGAACCCAGATGAATCTAAGTACGATCCTCAGATCAGTCAAATGATTGACGAAGTGGACACGATTTTAGTCATTCTGCACAAAGATCTCAACGTACATGATATCTCTGACTCCATCAACAATCTAGAACTGACTATTAAAGCCCCAACGAAAACAAGACAAGAACAACCAGCTACCTTTCTAAACAAAACTACAGCTGCACACGAGTGAAAGTAGACTCGTTAAGCAAAAGCCTATTTATTAAAATGCTCATTTACTCCACCACCACCAGCTCAAGACATAAACAGCGACAGTCATACTTTGAAACTTGTACCATTGTTTATATAGCTACCTCTTTTTTTCTCTACATTTTATTGTAATCTGCAAAAGAAATCTTGCTAAATAATCTATATCTAGTTCTTAATTAAGTAGTCTTTAAGCATTATTTTGCCCGAAATGCACAGCATACTAGTGGCTTAATTTTGTACTTAAATTGAATTTGAATAGGCTTCCTCTTCAGCCTACAGTTTTTAAAGGAATGCATGTACATCACCTCTGCTACAAGTTTACTACAATTCTCCCTACAGTTTATACAAGAGAGCAGGAAGCGTGCTAAGAATATACTCCGTAGCGCAAATATTAGCCCAGTAGTAGAGGAAGCTGCTACCAGATACATTGCTTTGCTGGTCATCAACGTGGCATGTAATATGGCTAACTATTTAATAACCAACCCGTAAATCAAATTAAAAATTCATCAAAAACTCGTCAAAAATTAATCGAAAAATTAGCATCACATTGTTGATGGTAAACAATACCGGCCAGGTGATCAATAAAATGTGTAACAAAGATACAAAAACTTAAAAGAATAAGTGCACCACTGTAATGAACACATAGAATGAAACTTATGGCGATGTTTCGGTCCGACTCAGATCATTTGGCCACCGCGGGAGTGTAAGTTAAACCATGTAAAGGACGCGACAGGAACTGCATGGAGAAGACTGCTAGACGCTCGAAATTAGTTGGCGAGTACTGAATGAAACTCCTGCAAATGGGAGGACCGTAGTAACGCTTGTGTTAAGCACAGGAACACTGTTGATATGACACACGTGCAACAGTTACGTATCATTATTCCAAAACGTTTCGCCAACACAGTAGCCTTTTTCAGTCGAGTACATAGGAGTACGTAGAAGCAGTAGAGATGTGAAGACGATGTAATCAGTCCATCACCCTTGATGACTACGTCTTCAAGGGTGATGGACTGACCCAAAGCCCACACTCCGTACCCACAGCCCCACCCACACCACTTCAAACTCCACATTCACAGCAACCCCCCATAGTACCTCGCCAGGCTTCCCGCTTCCCCAGCCCCAGAATATTCCCCAGACCACAGTTTTACAAAAGAAGTTTGGTACACAAATGTAGATAGAATAAATAAATGTGAGGAGTGGCATGAAAGAATCAAGGAAACATCCCCAGACATCACAGCCACTCACAGAAACGAAACTCGCAGGGATAATGGATGCTATTTTTCCATCTGGATGCCAGAAGTGTCCCTGTTTGCAGATTTGAAGTTAATGAGGAGAATCGAATCGGATGAGATCAGACAGGACTACAAAGGAACCTGGACTGGCTGCAAGCTTGATCCAGCAACTGGCTCCTGGAATTTAACCCCACCAAATGCAAAGCCGTGAGGATCGGAAAGGGGCAAAGAAGACTGTGGACAGACTACAGGCTAGGGGAGGAAGGGGTTGGCCAAAGACTGCAAACCTCACTCAAGGAAAAGTGTCTTGGGGTGAGTATAACACTGAGCACATCTCCTGAGGCGCACCAGCCATAGTTCGATCGCTAGCACACTGAGGTCCTGAGTTTGAATCCCCGGTATGGCTGGAAAACATTAGGACGTGTTTCCATAAGACACCTGCTGTCCATATTCACCCATCGGTGTAAAATGGGTACCTGGGTGTTAGTCGACTGGTGTGGGTCGCATCCTGAGAAAAAAACTGACCTAATTTGCCCGAAATGTTCAACATAACAAGTGGCTCTCTATACAGTAATACTAATGTCACTGATGTCAGCTAGGCCTTTATACGTTGTACATGTACTTGCAGTAATAAAGATATTGTTATTGTTACTGATAACTGCTGCAACATATGGGCGCCTGGCAAACCTAACAATAGCTGTCCGACACCTCAGTAAGGAATCGTTCAAGACTCTTTACACCGTGTACGTCAGGGCCATATTGGAGGATGCAGCACCAGTTTGGAACCCACACCTGGTTTGCAACAAGACTAGTCCCGGAGCTCAGAAGAATGTCCTACGAAGAAAGGATATGGGAAATTGATCTGACGATACTGGAAGACAGGACAAGGCAGTGAAGGGCCTTAGGGCAATTAGCGTAAATTCCTGGCTAGATAAGTATTACAGGGGAAATTGCATGCCTTTCCAATGACAACTAGGAATTTTTTATGGTAAACATGATGTGTATGCAAATGAAGTATATCTTTTGTAACAGGCTTAGTAACGTTACAGGCTTACCAGCGTAACAGGCTTAACAACATAGCAGGCATAGCAACATTATCCACTTCATTCGAAGGAGCTATTGTTAGGTTCCAGTGAGCTTTAAACTGATGGAAGATACAGGTATGGGAAAATACACAAATAACCCGCACAGAGGAGAAACTTCATGACGACGCTTCGGTCCGACCTGGACCATTAACTAGTCACTCTGACTTGTGTATTGTTCCAGTCATGGTATTGTGCCCAGAGCCGGTTTAAGATTTTTGTAGGCCCCTGGGCTACAGGTACTGTGAGGCCCCACAGTCAACAGTTCATCATATAAGAACATAATGGAGGAACTCTGCAGAAGGCCTACTGGCCCATACAAGGCAGATCCTTATCAAAACGACCTCTACCCAAATCAACCAAAAAAATTAACTCCCGTACCCCTTAACACCAATCAAACCCAGCCCCTCACACTCATATATTTGTCCAATATCTTCTTAAAGCTACCCAAGGTCCTAGCCTCTATCACCCCACTGGGAAGACTGTTCCACGCATCTACAACTCTGTTAGAAAACCAGTACTTACCTATGTCCTTTCTAAATCTAAATTTATCCAACTTAAATCCATTATTTCTGGTTCTTACCTGGCTCAATACCCTTAGTACTTATTAATATCTCCTTTGTTTATGCCTGACATCCACTTATACACTTCAGTGATATCTCCCCTCATTCTACGTCTCTCCAGAGAGTGGAGATTTAAGGCTTTAAGTCTATCTTCATACGGGAGATTCCTTACACAGTAAATCACTTTAGTCATCTTATACGTGATGTAATAACATACTATAATTATAAGCTTATACCAGTAACTGTGAACACTCTCCACTTAATCTCTGGAGGCCCACCAGCTGGAGGAGCACCCCTGGGCTGCAGCTGGAGGAGCACCCCTGGGCTGCAGCTGGCGGAGCACCCCTGGGCTGCAGCTGGAGGAGCACCCCTGGGCTGCAGCTGGCGGAGCACCCCTGGGCTGCAGCTGGAGGAGCACCCTGGGCTGCAGCTGGCGGAGCACCCCTGGGCTGCAGCTGGAGAGAGCACCCCTGGGCTGCAGCTGGGGAGCACCCCTGGGCTGCAGCTGGAGGAGCACCCCTGGGCTGCAGCTGGCGGAGCACCCCTGGGCTGCAGCTGGAGGAGCACCCCTGGGGCTGCAGCTGGAGGAGCACCCCTAGGCTGCAGCTGGCGGAGCACCCCTGGGCTGCAGCTGGAGGAGCACCCTGGCTGCAGCTGGAGGAGCACCCCTGGGCTGCAGCTGGAGGAGCACCCCTGGGCTCAGCTGGAGGGACCCCGGGCTGCAGCTGGAGGACACCCCTGGGCTGCGCTGGAGGGCACCCTGGGCCAACTGGAGGACACCCTGGGTGCAGCTGGAGGAGCACCCTGGGCTGCAGTGGGGGGAGCCCCCCTCCTTTCAGCTGGAGGAGCACCCCCGGGCGCAGGGAGGAGACCCTGGGCTGCAGTGGAGGGGCACCCCTGACTTTCAGCTGGAGGAGCACCCCTGGGCTGCAGCTGGGGACACCCGGGCTGCCTGGGGGGCACCCCCGGGGTGGGCCCCCGGAGGGGCACCCCCGGGCTGCCTGGGGAGCACCCCTGGGTGCAGTGGAGGAGCACCCCCGGGGTGCGTGGGGAGCACCCCTGGGCTGCAGCTGGA
>NW_026473122.1:0-10912 GCF_026875155.1 Cherax quadricarinatus | reverse complement strand
GTTTGGGTAGATGACGAGAATATTTCGAGGAACTTTTAAATTTTCGACGAAGAAAAGGAGGCGGTAATTTCATGCACTGACAGGGAGGTATACGATCTTTTATGAGTGAAGAAGAACAGGATGTGAGTGGGGGGGATTTTTTGGCGTGAGGCATTACGTAAAATGAAAGGGGGGTTTAAAGCAGCTGGAATTGACGGGATCATGACATAAATGTTAAAAGCAGGGGGGATGTAGTGTTGGAGGGGGTTGGTACTTTTGTTTAATAAATGTTATGAAAGAGGGGAAGCTACCTGGGGATTGGCGGAGAGCAGTAGAGTCCCATTATATAAAGGGAAAGGGGACAAAAGAGATTGTAAAAATTATAGAGGAATAAGTTTACTGAGTATACCAGGAAAAGTGTAGGGAAGGGTTTTTAATTAAGAATTAGAGGTAAGACAGAATGTAGGATTGCGGATGAGCAAGGAGGCTTCAGAGTGGGTAGGAGATGTGTAGATCAAGTGTTTACATTGCATCATATATGTGAACAGTATTTAGTAAAGGTAGGGAAGTTTTTATTGCATTTATGGATTAGAAAGGCATATGTAGAGTGGATAGAGGAGCAATGTGGTAGATGTTGCAAGTATATGGAATAGGTGGTAAGTTACTAAATGCTGTTAAGAGTTTTTATGAGGATAGTGAGGCTCAGGTTAGGGTGTGTAGAAGAGAGGGAGAATACTTCCCGGTAAAAGTAGGTCTTAGACAAGGATGTATAATGTCACCATGGTTGTTTAATATATTTATAGATGGGGTTGTAAAAGAAGTAAATGCTAGGGTGTTCAGGGAGGGGGGGATTAAATTATGGGGAATCAAATACAAAATGGGAATTGACACAGTTGCTTTTTGCTGATAATATTGTGCTTATGGGAGATTCTAAAGAAAAATTGCAAAGGTTAGTGGACGAGTTTGGGAGTGTGTGTAAAGGTAGAAATTGAAAGTGAACATAGAAAAGAGTAAAGGGATGAGGGTTCAGATGATTTTGATAAAGAAAAATTTTGGGTTCAAATTGGGGAGGGGTATATGGAAGTGAATGTTTTTCAGATTTCAGTGGACCCTCGAATTTAGTCCTGCCTTTTCTGTATGCAAAACTACTTTTATTATCTATAAAATGTATTTTTTTGTTAATATTTTACATAGGAAATAATGTAAATCCAATTAAACCATTCCAGACACCCAAAAATGTACTTGGGAGATGACGTGTCGGCGGATGGATTTATGAAGGATGAGATTAATCATAGAATTGATGAGGGAAAAAGGTGAGTGGTGCGTTGAGGTATATGTGGAGTCAAAAAACGTTATCTATGGAGGCAAAGAAGGGAATGTATGAAAGTATAGTAGTACCAACACTCTTATATGGGTGTGAAACTTGGGTTGTGAATGCAGCAGCGAGGAGACGGTTGGAGGCAGTGGAGATGTCCTGTCTAAGGGCAATGTGTGGTGTAAATATTATGCAGAAAATTCGGAGTGTGGAAATTAGGAGAAAGTGTGGAGTTAAAAAAAGTGTTAGAGAACGAAGAGGGGTTGTTGAGGGGGTTTTGGTCATTTAGAGAGAATGGATAAAAGTATAATGGCATGGAGAGCATTTAAATCTGTAGGGGGAGGAAGGCGGGGTAGGGGTTGTCCTCAAAAAGGTGGAAAGGAAAGGGGTAAGGGAGGTTTGGGGGCGAGGGGCTTGGACTTCCAGCAAGCGTGCGTGAGCGTGTTAGATAGGAGTGAATGGAGACGAATGATACTTGGGACCTGACGATCTGTGGAGTGTAAAGCGGTAATATTAGTGAAGGGATTCAGGAAACCGGTTATTTTTATATAGCCGGACTTGAGTCCGGGAAAACGGGAAGTACAATGCCTGCACTTTAAAGGAGGGGTTTGGGATATTGGCAGTTTGGAGGGATAGTTGTGTATCTTTATACGTATATGCTTCTAAACTGTTGTGTTCTGAGCACCTCTGCAAAAACAGTGATAATTGTGTGAGTGTGGTGAAACTGTTGAATGATGAAAGTATTTTCTTTTTGGGGATTTTTTTTCTTTTTGGATCACCCTGCCTCGGTGGGGACAGCCGACTTGTTAAATATATAATATATATATATATTTTATATATATATATATATTATATATAATATATATATATATATTTCAACAAGTCGGTCGTCTCCCACCGAGCAGGGTGACCCAAAAAAAAGAAAAAAAATCCCCAAAAAGAAAATACTTTCATCATCATTCAACACTTTCACCACACTCACACATATCACTGCTTTTGCAGAGGTGCTCAGAATATAACAGTTTAGAAGCATATACGTATAGAATACACAACATATCCCTCCAAACTGCCAATATCCCAAAACCCCCTCCTTTAAAGTGCAGGCATAACTTCCCTTTTCCCAGGACTCAAGTCCGACTATATGAAAATAACCGGTTTCCCTGAATCCCTTCACTAAATATTACCCTGCTCACATTTCCAACAGATCGTCAGGTCCAAGTATAAATCGCTCCATTCACTCCTATCTAACAACGCTCATGCACGCTTGCTGGAAGTCCAAGCCCCTCACCCACAAAACCTCCTTTACCCCCTCTTCCAACCCTTTCGAGGACGACCCCAAACCCCTCTTTTTTTTCCCCCTATAGATTTATATTGCTTTCCATGTCATTCTACTTTGATCCATTCTCTCTAAATGAGCAAACCACCTCAACAAACCCTCTTCAAAAACCCTCATACTAATACTTTTATTAACTCCACACCTTCTCCTAATTTCCACACTCCGAATTTTCTGCATAATATTTACACCACACATTGCCCTTAGACAGGACATCTCCACTGCCTCCAACCGTCTCCTCGCTGCTGCATTTACCACCCAAGCTTCACATCCATATAAGAGTGTTGGTACTACTATACTTCATACATTCCCTTCTTTGCCTCCATAGATAACGTTTTTGACTCCACATATACCTCAACGCACCACTCACCTTTTTTCCCTCATCAATTCTTTTGATTAACCCCATCCTTCATAAATCCATCCGCCGACACGTCAACTCCCAAGTATCTGAAAACATTCACTTCTTCCATACTCCTCCTCCCCAATTTGATATCCAATTTTTCTTTATCTAAATCATTTGATACCCTCATCACCTTTTCTCTTTTCTATGTTCACTTTTAACTTTCTACCTTTACACACATTCTCAAACTCATCCACTAACCTTTGCAATTTTTCTTTAGAATCTCCCATAAGCACAGTATCATCAGCAAAAAGTAACTGTGTCAATTCCCATTTTGAATTTGATTCCCCATAATTTAATATATATATATATATATATATATTTATATATTATATATATATATATATATATATATATTATATATATATATATATATATAAATAAAAAATATTATACATATCGTGCCGAATAGGCAGAACTTGCGATCTTGGCTTAAATAGAAACGCTTATCTTGCCATATAGGACAAGTGAAAATTTGTGTATACAATAATTTCGCAAAATCATTCTGAACCTAACGAAAAAAATATATTTGATTGTGTTTTGTTAAGTACTAAATTATTGTAGACGTATTTAAAATATATTTAGTTGGGTTAAGCTAAAATAAATTCCTCTTGTTATAATAAGGTTAGGTAAGTTTTCTAAGATTCTTTTAGTGCAGAATTAAAATTTTTTACATTAACATTAATGAAAAAAAGTATATCTTTAAACTTGTAAGAGAAAATTTCAGGAAGGACTTAATTTTAAATGAGTTCTTGCTAATTGACTAGTTTTACATATTCGGCACGAATATAATATATAATATATATATATTAAAAATATTATATATAAATATATATATATATATTATATATATATATATTATAATAAAATAAATTAGAAACAATAGCTTTCTTGCCCACTGTTTTGTGTTGCTTAGGTAGTTTCGTAAAGGTGATTTGTTACTGTACTTCCTTTAAGAGCCTATGTCCTCCAGGGCATCCTGACCTGCCAACACACCCCTCACCATCCCCTCCCCTCAACCATCCCCTCCCGTAACCATCTCCTCAACCATCCCCCTCCTTCATACCATCCCCCCCTTTCAATCATCCCCCTTTCCTTACCTCCCCTAACTCCTTCCTGTGAAATCACCTAATTAGGTTACAGGGGTCGTTCAAACTCCCCCCGCCTTCACTGGTCGCTGTTAGGCTATTTCCCTCCTAGCTTTCATCCTCCTCTTAAAGCTATCTATGGTCCTTTGCCTCACTACACTCCTTCTCAATCTCCCTTCCCAACTTGTGACTGAAAATTACTTCCTAAAATCCTTCATTCATCTAGTCTCACTTAACTGTCCTTTCTTTCCCTCTCACTGTCTACTGTCACTTTAAATTCCCTCTCATTTACTGTTAATGTTTATCATTCCCCCCTATCTTTTGTCCTCTGTTCATCATTTCCCTCCCTTCCTGTCTAATTGTTCATTCTCCTCTTCCTTCATTATCTACTGTTACCTTCACGCCCCTTCCTGACTGTTACTTTATTCAAGCCTCTTCATTATCTCCTTTATTCATTCCCTCCCTTCACTGTCTACTGTTAATCATTCCCTCTCCTTCACTGTCTATTGTTACATCATTCCCTACCCTTCACTGTCTACTGTTACATCATTCCCTCCCCTTCACTGTCTACTGTTACATCATTCCCTCTCCTTCACTGTCTACTGTTACATCATTCCCTCCCCTTGACTGTCTACTGTTACATCATTCCCTCCCCTTCACTGTCTATTGTTACATCATTCCCTCCCCTTCACTGTCTACTGTTACATCATTCCCTCTCCTTCACTGTCTACTGTTACTTCATTCCCTCCCCTTCACTGTCTACTGTTACATCATTCCCTCTCCTTCACTGTCTACTGTTACATCATTCCCTTCCCTTCACTGTCTACTGTTACATCATTCTCTCCCCTTCACTGTCTACTGTTACATCATTCCCTCTCCTTTACTGTTACATCATTCCCTCTCCTTCACTGTCTACTGTTACATCATTCCCTCCCCTTCACTGTCTACTGTTATATCATTCCCTCTCCTTCACTCTCTACTGTTACATCATTCCCTCCCTTCACTGTTACATCACCCCCCCCCTCTATTAATCATTCCCTCTCCTTCACTGTTACTGTTACTTTCATTCCCTCCCCTTCACTGTCTACTGTTCATATCATTCCCTCTCCTTCACTGTCTACTGTTACATCATTCCTCCCCTTCACTGTCTACTGTTACATCATTCCCTCTCCTTCACTGTCTACTGTTACATCATTCCTCCCCTTCACTGTCTACTGTTATATCATTCCCTCCCTTCACTGTCTACTGTTACATCATTCCCTCCCCTTCACTGTCTACTGTTACATCATTCCCTCTCCTTCACTGTCTACTGTTACATCATTCCCTCCCCTTCACTGTCTACTGTTATATCATTCCCTCTCCTTCACTGTCTACTGTTACATCATTCCCTCCCCTTCACTGTCTACTGTTACATCATTCCCTCTCCTTCACTCTCTACTGTTACATCATTCCCTCCCCTTCACTGTCTACTGTTACATCATTCCCTCTCCTTCACTGTCTATTGTTACATCATTCCCTCCCCTTCACTGTCTACTGTTACATCATTCCCTCTCCTTCACTGTCTACGTTACATCATTCCCTCTCCCTTCACTGTCTACTGTTACATCATTCCCTCTCCTTCACTCTCTACTGTTACATCATTCCCTCCCCTTCACTGTCTACTGTTACATCATTCCCTCCCCTTCACTGTCTACTGTTACATCATTCCCTCCCCTTCACTGTCTACTGTTAGATCATTCCCTCTCCTTCACTGTCTACTGTTACATCATTCCCTCTCCTTCACTCTCTACTGTTACATCATTCCCTCTCCTTCACTGTCTACTGTTACATCATTCCTCCCCTTCACTGTCTATTTGTTATATCATTCCCTCTCCTTCACTCTCTACTGTTACATCATTCCCTCTCCTTCACTGTCTACTGTTAGATCATTCCCTCCCCTTCACTGTCTACTGTTATATCATTCCTCCCTTCACTCTCTACTGTTACATCATTCCCTCTCCTTCACTGTCTGTTTACATCATTCCCTCCCTTCACTGTCTGCTGTTACATCATTCCCTCTCCTTCACTCTCTACTGTTACATCATTCCCTCTCCTTCACTGTCTGTTACATCATTCCCTCCCCTTCACTGTCTACTGTTAGATCATTCCCTCCCCTTCACTGTCTACTGTTAGATCATTCCCTCTCCTTCACTGTCTACTATTACATCATTCCCTCTAATTCACTCTCTACTGTTACATCATTCCCTCCCCTTCACTGTCTACTGTTACATCATTCCCTCTCCTTCACTGTCTACTGTTACATCATTCCCTCTCCTTCACTGTCTACTCTTACATCATTCCCTCTCCTTCACTCTCTACTGTTACATCATTCCCTCCCCTTCACTGTCTACTGTTAGATCATTCCCTCCCCTTCACTCTCTACTGTTACATCATTCCCTCTCCTTCACTGTCTACTCTTACATCTTTCCCCTCTCCTTCACTGTCTGCTGTTACATCATTCCCTCTCCTTCACTGTCTACTTTTAAACATCATTCCCTCTCCTTCACTGTTACTGTTACATCATTCCCTCCCCTTCACTGTCTACTGTTAGATCATTCCCTCCTCCTTCACTGTCTACTGTTACATCATTCCCTACTCTTCACTGTTACTATTACATCATTCCCTCTCAATTCACTTTACTGTTACATCATTCCCCTCTCCTTCACTGTTCTACTGTTACATCATTCCCTCTCCTTCACTTCTACTGTTACATCATTCCCTCTCCTTCACTGTCTACTCTTACATCATTCCCTCTCTTCACTCTCTACTGTTATCATTCCCTCCCTTCACTGTCTACGTAGATCATTCCCTCTCCTTCACTGTCTACTGTTACATCATCCCTCCCTTCACTGTCTACTGTTACATCATTCCTCTCCTTCACTGTCTACTGTTACATCATTCCCTCTCCTTCACCATCACTTCTCCTCACTTCTACGTATCATTCCCTCCCTTCACTCTCACTGTTAATCATTCCCTCCCTTCACTAGTCTACCTTACATCATTCCCTCCCATCACTGTCTACTGTTACATCATTCCTCTCCTTCACTGTCTACTGTTACATCATTCCCTCTCCTTCACTGTCTACTGTTACATCATTCCCTCTCCTTCACTCTCTACTGTTACATCATTCCCTCTCCTTCACTGTCTACTTTACTATCATTCCCTCTCCTTCACTGTCTACTGTTACAATATTCCTTCCCTTCACTTCTCTTGATTCTACTTCACGGTACTGTTACATCATTCCCTCTCCTTCACTGTCCTACTGTTACATCATTCCCTCTCCTTCACTGTCTACTGTTACATCATTCCCTCTCCTTCACTGTCTACTGTTACATCATTTCCCTCCCCTACTCTGTTCTCATTCTCTCCTGTCTTGTTACATCATTCCCTCCCTTCACTGTCTACTGTTACATCATTCCCTCTCCTTCACTCGTCTACTGTTACATCATTCCCTCTCCATTCACTCTCTACTGTTACATCATTCCCTCTCCTTCACTGTCTACTGTTACATCATTCCCTCTCCTTCACTGTCTACTGTTACATCATTCCCTCCCCTTGACTATCTACTGTTACATCATTCCCTCCCCTTCACTGTCTACTGTTACATCATTCCCTCTCCTTCACTGTCTACTGTTACATCATTCCCTCTCCTTCACTCTCTACTGTTACATCATTCCCTCTCCTTCACTCTCTACTGTTACATCATTCCCTCTCCTTCACTGTCTACTGTTACATCATTCCCTCTCCTTCACTTCTACTGTTACATCATTCCCTCCCCTTCACTTCTACTGTTACATCATTCCTCTCCTTCACGTCTTACTGTTACATCATTCCCTCCTTCACTCTCTACTGTTACATCATTCCCTCCCCTTCACTCTCTACTGTTACATCATTCCTCTCCTTCATTCTACTGTTACATCATTCCCTCTCCTTCACTCTCTACTGTTATATCATTCCCTCCCTTCACTCTACTGTTACATCATTCCCTCTCCTTCACTCTCTACTGTTACATCATTCCCTCCTCACTCTCTACTGTTACATCATTCCCTCCCTTCACTGTCTACTGTTACATCATTCCCTCTCTACTCTCTACTGTTACATCATTCCCTCCCCTTCACTCTCTATGTTACATCATTCCCTCTCCTCTCTCTACTTTACATCATTCCCTCCCTTCACTCTCTGTTACATCATTCCCTCTCCTTCACTGTCTACTGTTACATCATTCCCTCCCTTCACTCTACTGTATATCATTCCTTCTCCTTCACTCTACTGTTACATCATTCCCTCCCCTTCACTGTCTACTGTTACATCATTCCCCCTCACTCTCTACTGTTACATCATTCCCTCCCCTTCACTGTCTACTGTTACATCATTCCCTCCTTCACTGTCTACTGTTACATCATTCCCTCCCTTCACTCTCTACTGTTACATCATTCCTCTCCTTCACTTCTACTGTTACATCATTCCCTCCCCTTCACTGTCTACTGTTACATCATTCCCTCTCCTTCACTGTCTATGTTACATCATTCCCTCCCTTCACTGTCTACTGTTACATCATTCCCTCTCCTTCACTGTCTACTGTTACATCATTCCCTCTCCTTCACTGTCTACTGTTACATCATTCCCTCTCCTTCACTGTCTACTGTTACATCATTCCCTCCCTTCACTGTCTACTGTTACATCATTCCCTCCCTTCACTGTCTACTGTTACATCATTCCCTCCCTTCACTGTCTACTGTTACATCATTCCCTCCCTTCACTGTCTACTGTTACATCATTCCCTCTCCTTCACTGTCTACTGTTACATCATTCCCTCTCCTTCACTGTCTACTGTTACATCATTCCCTCCCCTTCACTGTCTACTGTTACATCATTCCCTCTCCTTCACTCTCTACTGTTACATCATTCCCTCTCCTTCACTGTCTACTGTTACATCATTCCCTCTCCTTCACTCTCTACTGTTACATCATTCCCTCCTCCTTCACTACTCTACTGTGTTACATCATTCCTCCCTTCACTGTCTACTGTTACATCATTCCCTCTCCTTCACTCTCTACTGTTACATCATTCCCTCCCTTCACTGTCTACTGTTACATCATTCCCTCTCCTTCACTCTCTACTGTTACATCATTCCCTCCCTTCACTGTCTACTGTTAGATCATTCCCTCTCCTTCACTCTCTACTGTTACATCATTCCCTCTCCTTCACTGTCTACTGTTACATCATTCCCTCTCCTTCACTGTCTACTGTTACATCATTCCCTCTCCTTCACTGTCTACTGTTACATCATTCCCTCTCCTTCACTGTCTACTGTTACATCATTCCCTCCCTTCACTGTCTACTGTTACATCATTCCCTCCCTTCACTGTCTACTGTTACATCATTCCCTCTCCTTCACTGTCTACTGTTACATCATTCCCTCTCCTTCACTGTCTACTGTTACATCTTTCCTCTCCTTCACTGTCTACTGTTACATCATTCCCTCTCCTTCACTGTCTACTGTTACATCATTGCCTCTCCTTCACTGTCTACTGTTACATCTTTCCCTCTCCTTCACTCTCTACTGTTACATCATTCCCTCTCCTTCACTCTCTACTGTTACATCATTCCCTCCCCTTCACTCTCTACTGTTACATCATTCCCTCCCCTTCACTGTCTACTGTTACATCTTTCCCTCTCCTTCACTGTCTACTGTTACATCTTTCCCTCTCCTTCACTGTCTACTGTTACATCTTTCCCTCTCCTTCACTATCTACTGTTACATCATTCCCTCTCCTTCACTGTCTACTGTTACATCTTTCCCTCTCCTTCACTCTCTACTGTTACACATTCCCTCTCCTTCACTTCTACTGTTACATCATTCCCTCTCCTTCACTGTCTACTGTTACATCTTCCCTCTCCTTCACTGTCTACTGTTTACATCATTCCCTCTCCTTCACTCTACTGTTACATCTTCCCTCTCCTTCACTGTCTACTGTTACATCATTTCCCTCCCCTTCACTGTCTACTGTTACATCTTTCCCTCTCCTTCACTGTCTACTGTTACATCATTCCCTCTCCTTCACTGTCTACTGTTACATCATTCCCTCTCCTTCACTTCTACTGTTACATCATTCCCTCTCCTTCACTGTCTACTGTTACATCATTTCCCTCTCCTTCACTGTCTACTGTTACATCATTCCTCTCCTTCACTGTCTACTGTTACATCATTTCCCTCTCCTATCACTGTCTACTGTTACATCATTCCCTCTCCTTCACTGTCTACTGTTACATCATTCCCTCTCCTTCACTGTCTATTGTTACATCATTCCCTCTCCTTCACTGTCTACTGTTACATCATTC
The DNA here is from genome assembly GCF_026875155.1 of Cherax quadricarinatus. Classification (NCBI taxonomy): domain Eukaryota; kingdom Metazoa; phylum Arthropoda; class Malacostraca; order Decapoda; family Parastacidae; genus Cherax; species Cherax quadricarinatus. Next base: position 416 of record NW_026473122.1, on the reverse strand, counting down.
CCTCTCCTTCACTGTCTACTGTTACATCATTCCCTCTCCTTCACTTCTTACTGTTACATCATTCCCTCCCTTCACTGTCTACTGTTTAATCATTCCCTCCCTTCACTGTCTACTGTTACATCATTCCCATCCTTCACTGTCTACTGTTACATCATTCCCTCTCCTTCACTGTCTACTGTTAATCATTCCCTCTCCTTCATTTCTTACTGTTACATCATTCCCTCTCCTTCACTGTCTACTGTTTACATCATTCCCTCCCCTACTGTCTACTGTTACATCATTCCCTCCCCTTCACTGTCTACTTACATCATTCCCTCTCCTTCACTGTCTACTGTTACATCATTCCCTCTCCTTCACTCTCTACTGTTACATCATTCCTCTCCCTTCACTGTCTACTGTTTACATCATTCCCTCTC
>NW_026473119.1:0-12774 GCF_026875155.1 Cherax quadricarinatus | reverse complement strand
CACCTCTCAGTGTACACACACTGTTTGTTACACCTCTAAGTGTACACACACTGATGTACACCTCTCAGTGTACACACACTGATGTACACCTCTCAGTGTACACACACTGATGTACACCTCTCAGTGTACACACACTGATGTACACCTCTAAGTGTACACACACTGATGTACACCTCTCAGTGTACACACACTGATGTACACCTCTCAGTGTACACACACTGATGTACACCTCTAAGTGTACACACACTGATGTACACCTCTCAGTGTACACACTGATGTACACCTCTCAGTGTACACACACTGATGTACACCTCTCAGTGTACACACTGATGTACACTTCTCAGTGTACACACTGACGTACACCTCTCAGTGTACACACTGATGTACACCTCTCAGTGTACACACACTGATGTACACCTCTCAGTGTACACACTGACGTACACCTCTCAGTGTACACACTGATGTACACCTCTCAGTGTACACACACTGATGTACACCTCTCAGTGTACACACACTGATGTACACCTCTCAGTGTACACACTGACGTACACCTCTCAGTGTACACACACTGATGTACACCTCTCAGTGTACACACTGATGTACACCTCTCAGTGTACACACACTGATGTACTCCTCTCAGTGTACACACTGATGTACACCTCTCAGTGTACACACTGATGTACACCTCTCAATGTACACACTGATGTACACCTCTCAGTGTACACACTGATGTACACTCTCCAGTGTACACACTGATGTACACCTCAGTGTACACACTGATGTACACCTCTCAGTGTACACACTGATGTACACCTCTCAGTGTACACACTGATGTACACCTCTCAGTGTACACACTGATGTACACCTCTCAGTGTACACACACTGATGTACACCTCTCAGTGTACACACTGATGTACACCTCTCAGTGTACACACTGATGTACACCTCTCAGTGTACACACTGATGTACACCTCTCAGTGTACACACTGATATACACCTCTCAGTGTACACACTGATGTACACCTATCAGTGTACACACACTGATGTACACCTCTCAGTGTACACACTGATATACACCTCTCAGTGTACACACTGATATACACCTCTCAGTGTACACACTGATGTACACCTCTCAGTGTACACACACTGATGTACACCTCTCAGTGTACACACTGATGTACACCTCTCAGTGTACACACACTGATGTACACCTCTCAGTGTACACACTGATATACACCTCTCAGTGTACACACACTGATGTACACCTCTCAGTGTTGAAGAACATTGACAATTCAATATTACTCCCTAGAACAGTTAAACATTAAAACAGAACATACGGCAATAAGTTACAACAATATTTGTTGTTTCAGCTGTGTGTGGACCAGTTCCTGATCCTGGAGACTATGACTCCCCTGGACTTTATGGAGTTCAGAGACTACCTCTCTCCTGCTTCAGGATTCCAAAGTTACCAGTTCAGGCTCCTGGAGAACAAGTTGGGCGTTAAAGGAGTGAGTAAACGTAGGTGGTAGTAGGCTGTGATAATAGGTGGTAGTAGGCTGTGATAATAGGTGGTAGTAGGCTGTGATAATAGGTGGTAGTAGGCTGTGATAATAGGTGGTAGTAGGCTGTGATAAGAGGTGGTAGTAGGTTGTGATAATAGGTGGTAGTAGGCTGTGATAATAGGTGGTAGTAGGTTGTGATAATAGGTGGTAGTAGGCTGTGATAATAGGTGGTAGTAGGCTGTGATAATAGGTGGTAGTAGGCTGTGATAATAGGTGGTAGTAGGTTGTGATAATAGGTGGTAGTAGGCTGTGATATGTGGTAGTAGGCTGTGATAATAGGTGGTAGTAGGCTGTGATAATAGGTGGTAGTAGGCTGTGATAATAGGTGGTAGTAGGTTGTGATAATAGGTGGTAGTAGGCTGTGATATGTGGTAGTTTGGCTGTGATAATAGGTGGTAGTAGGCTGTGATAATAGGTGGTAGTAGCTGTGATAATAGGTGGTAGTAGGCTGTGATAATAGGTGGTAGTAGGCTGTGATAATAGGTGGTAGTAGGCTGTGATAATAGGTGGTAGTAGGCTGTGATAATAGGTGGTAGTAGCTGTGATAATAGGTGGTAGTAGGCTGTGATAATAGGTGGTAGTAGGCTGTGATAATAGGTGGTAGTAGGCTGTGATAATAGGTGGTAGTAGGCTGTGATAATAGGTGGTAGTAGGCTGTGATAATATGTGGTAGTAGGTTGTGATAATAGGTGGTAGTAGGCTGTGATATGTGGTAGTAGGCTGTGATAATAGGTGGTTAGTAGGCTGTGATAATAGGTGGTAGTAGGCTGTGATAATAGGTGGTAGTAGGTTGTGATAATAGGTGGTAGTAGGTTGTGATAATAGGTGGTAGTAGGCTGTGATAATAGGTGGTAGTAGCTGTGATAATAGGTGGTAGTAGGCTGTGATAATAGGTGGTAGTAGGCTGTGATAATAGGTGGTAGTAGGCTGTGATAATAGGTGGTAGTAGGCTGTGATAATAGGTGGTAGTAGAGTGTGTACCTTGCTTGGGGAGTGTGTACCTTGCTTGTGGAGTGTGTACCTTGCTTGGGGAGTGTGTACCTTGCTTGGGGAGTGTGTACCTTGCTTGGGGAGTGTGTACCTTGCTTGTGGAGTGTGTACCTTGCTTGGGGAGTGTGTACCTTGCTTGGGGAGTGTGTACCTTGCTTGGGGAGTGTGAACATTGCTTGGGGAGTGTGTACCTTGCTTGGGGAGTGTGAACCTTGCTTGGGGAGTGTGTACCTTGCTTGGGGAGTGTGTACCTTGCTTGGGGAGTGTGTACCTTGCTTGTGGAGTGTGTACCTTGCTAGGGGAGTGTGTACCTTGCTAGGGGAGTGTGTACCTTGCTTAGGAGTGTGTACCTTGCTAGGGGAGTGTGAACCTTGCTTGGGGAGTGTGTACCTTGCTTGGGGAGTGTGTACCTTGCTTGGGGAGTGTGTACCTTGCTAGGGGAGTGTGTACCTTGCTTGGGGAGTGTGTACCTTGCTTGGGGTGTGTGTACCTTGCTTGGGGAGTGTGTACCCTGCTTGGGGAGTGTGTACCCTGCTTGGGGAGTGTGTACCTTGCTTGGGGAGTGTGTACCTTGCTTGGGGAGTGTGTACCTTGCTTGGGGAGTGTGTACCTTGCTAGGGGAGTGTGAACCTTGCTTGGCGAGTGTGTACCTTGCTTGGGGAGTGTGTACCCTGCTTAGGGAGTGTGTACCTTGCTTGGGAAGTGTGTACCCTGCTTGTGGAGTGTGTACCTTGCTTGGGGAGTGTGTACCTTGCTTGGGGAGTGTGTACCCTGCTTGGGGAGTGTGTACCTTGCTTGGGGAGTGTGTACCTTGCTTGGAAGTGTGTACCCTGCTTGGGAGTGTGTACCTTGTTTGGGGTGTGTTTTTACCTTGCTTGGGGAGTGTGTACCTTCTTGGGATTTGTGTACCTTGCTTGGGGAGTGTGTACCTTGCTTGGGGAGTGTGTACCTTGCTTGGGGAGTTTTGTACCTTGCTTTGGGAGTGTGTACCTTGCTTGGGAGTGTGTACTTTGCTTGGGGAGTGTGTACCTTGCTTGGGGAGTGTGTACCTTGCTAGGGGAGTGGAACCTTGCTTGGGAGGGGTGTACCTTGCTTGGGGAGTTTTGTACCCTGCTTAGGGAGTGTGTACCTTGCTTGGGAAGTGTGTACCCTGCTTGTGGTGTGTACCTTGCTTGGGGGAGTGGAACCTTGCTTGGGGAGTGTGTACCCTGCTTGGGGAGTGTGTACCTTTGGGCTTGGGGAGTGTGTACCTTGCTTGGGAAGTGTGTACCCTGCTTGGGGAGTGTGTACCTTGTTTGGGGGTGGGGTACCTTGCTTGGGAGTGTGTACCTTGCTTGGGGAGTGTGTACCTTGCTTGGGAGTGTGTACCTTGCTTGGGGATGTGAAACCTTGCTTGGGGAGTGTGTACCTTGCTTGGGAGTGTGTACCTTGTTTGGGGGATGTGAAACCTTGCTTGGGGAGTGTGTACCTTGCTTGGGGAATGTGTACCTTGCTTGGGGAGTGTGTACCTTGCTTGGGGAGTGTGTACCTTGCTTGGGGAGTGTGTTACCTGCTTGGGGAGTGTGTACCTTGCTTGGGAGTGTGTACCTTGCTTGGGGATGTGTACCTTGCTTGAGGAGTGTGTACCTTCTTGGGGAGTGTGTACCTTGCTTGGGGAGTGTGTACCTTGTTTGGGGGTTTGTTTTACCTTGCTTGGGGAGTGTGTACCCTGCTTGTGGAGTGTGTACCTTGCTTGGGGAGTGTGTACCTTGCTTGGGGAGTGTGTACCTTGCTTGGGGAGTGTGTACCTTGCTTGGGGAGTGTGTACCTTGCTTGGGAGTGTGTACCTTGCTTGGGGAGTGTAACCTTGTTTGGGGGTGTGGTGTACCTTGCTTGGGATGTGTACCCTGCTTGGGGAGTGTGTACCTTGCTTGGGGAGTGTGTACCTTGTTTGGGGGAGTGTGTACCTTGCTTGGGGTGTGTGTACCTTGCTTGGGGAGTGTGTACCCTGCTTGGGGAGTGTGTACCTTGCTTGGGAAGTGTGTACCCTGCTTGGGGAGTGTGTACCTTGCTTGGGGAGTGTGTACCTTGCTTGGGGAGTGTGTACCTTGCTTGGGGAGTGTGTACCCTGCTTGGGGAGTGTGTACCTTGCTTGGGGAGTGTGTACCTTGCTTGGGGAGTGTGTACCTTGCTTGGGGGGTGTGTACCTTGTTTGGGGGAATTTGTGTACCTTGCTTGGGGAGTGTGTACCTTGCTTGGGGAGTGTGTACCTTCCCTTGGGGAGGGGTGTACCTTGCTTGGGGTGGTGTACCTTGCTTGGGGAGTGGGGTACCCTGCTTCGGGAGTGTGTACCTTGCTTGGGGAGTGTGTACCTTGCTTGGGGAGTGTGTACCTTGCTTGGGGAGTGTGTACCTTGCTTGGGGAGTGTGTACCTTGCATGGGGAGTGTGTACCTTGCTTGGGGAGTGTGTACCTTGCTTGGGGAGTGTGTACCTTGCTTGGGGAGTGTGTACCTTGCTTGGGGAGTGTGTACCTTGCTTGGGGAGTGTGTACCTTGCATGGGGAGTATAACGTCCAGTCACCATGTATTGCAACCTCTATAACGTCCAGTCACCATGTATTGCAACCTCTATAACGTCCAGTCACCCTGTATTGCAACCTCTATAACGTCCAGTCACCCTGTATTGCAACCTCAAATAAGGGTCCATCACCCTGTATTCAACCTCTATAACGTCCAGTCACCATGTATTGCAACCTCTTAAACGTCCATCACCCTGTATTGCAACCTCTATAACGTCCAGTCACCCTGATTGCAACCTCTAAAACCCATCACCATGTTTTTGAAACCCTCTATAACGTCCAGTCACCCTGTATTGCAACCTCTATAACGTCCAGTCACCATGTATTGCAACCTCTATAACATCCAGTCACCCTGTATTGCAACCTCTATAACATCCAGTCACCCTAGCAATCCCTATAACATCCAGTCACCCTGTATTGCAACCTCTATAACATCCAGTCACCCTAGCAATCCCTATAACATCCAGTCACCCTGTATTGCAACCTCTATAACATCCAGTCACCTTAGCAATCCCTATAACGTCCAGTCACCCTGTATTGCAACCTCTATAACATCCAGTCACCCTAGCAATCCCTATAACATCCAGTCACCCTAGCAATCCCTATAACTTTCCAGTCACCCTAGCAATCCCTATAACTTTAAGTCACCCTAGCAATCCCTATAACATCCAGTCACCCTAGCAATCCCTATAACATCCAGTCACCCTAGCAATCCCTATAACATCCAGTCACCCTAGCAATCCCTATAACACCCAGTCCCCTTTAGCAATCCCTATAGCTTTCCAGTCACCCTAGCAATCCCCTATAACATCCAGTCACCCTAGCAATCCCTATAACATCCATCACCCTAGCAATCCCTATAACATCCAGTCACCCTAGCAACCCTATAACATCCAGTCACCCTAGCAATCCCTATAACTCCAAAGTCACCCTAAGCAGTCCTATAACATCCAGTCCCCAAGCAATCCCTATAACATCCAGTAAACCCTGCAATCCCATAACATCCAGTCACCCTAGCAATCCCTAAAACTTCGTCACCCTAGAAATCCCTATAACATCGAGTCACCCTAGCAACCCCTTTTAACATCCAGTCACCCTAGCAATCCCTATAACATCCAGTCACCCTAGCAATCCCTATAACATCCAGTCACCCTAGCAATCCCTATAACATCCAGTCACCCTAGCAATCCCTATAACATCCAGTCACCCTAGAAATCCCTATAACATCCACCCACCCTAGCAATCCCTATAACATCCATTCACCCTAGAAATCCCTATAACATCCAGTCACCCTAGCAATCCCTAAAACATCCATCACCCTAGCAATCCCTATAACTTCCAGTCCCCCTAGCAATCCCTATAAACATCCAGTCCACCCTAGCAATCCCTATAACATCCAGCAACCTAGCAATCCCTATAACATCCAGCCCACCCTAGCAACCCTTTAACATCCATCACCCAGCAATCCCTATAACATCCAGTCCACCCTACAATCCCTATAACATCCAGTCACCCTAGCAATCCCTAAAACTTCCAGTCACCCTAGCAATCCCTATAACATCCAGTCACCCTAGCAATCCCTATAACATCCAGTCACCCTAGCAATCCCTATAACATCCAGTCACCCTAGCAATCCCTATAACATCCAGTCACCCTAGCAATCCCTATAACATCCAGTCACCCTAGCAATCCCTATAACATCCAGTCACCCTAGCAATCCTATAACATCCAGTCACCCTAGCAATCCCTATAACTTCCAGTCACCCTAGCAATCCCTATAACATCCAGTCACCCTAGCAATCCCTATTAACATCCAGTCACCTAGCAATCCCAAATTACATCCATTTCACCCTAGCAATCCCTAAAAACATCCAGTCACCCTAGCAATCCCTAAAAACATCCAGTCACCCTAGCAACCCCTATAACATCCAGTCACCCTAGCAATCCCTATAACATCCAGTCACCCTAGCAATCCCTATAACATCCAGTCACCCTAGCAATCCCTATAACTTCCAGTCACCCTAGCAATCCCTATAACACCCCAGTCACCCTAGCAATCCCTATAACATCCATTTCACCCTAGCAATCCCTATAAACATCCAGTCACCCTAGCAACCCCCTATAACATCCATCCCCCCTAGCAATCCCATAACATCCAGTCACCCTAAGAAAACCCTATAAACATCCAGTCACCCTAGCAATCCCTATAACATCCAGTCACCCTAGCAATCCCTATAACATCCAGTCACCCTAGCAATCCCTATAACATCCAGTCACCCTAGCAATCCCTATAACTTCCAGTCACCCTAGCAATCCCTATAACATCCAGTCACCCTAGCAATCCCTATAACATCCAGTCACCCTAGCAATCCCTATAACATCCAGTCACCCTAGCAATCCCCTATAACATCCAGTCCCCCCTAGCAATCCCTAAAAAATCCAGTCACCCTAGCAATCCCTATAACATCCAGTCACCCTAGCAATCCCTATAACTTCCAGTCACCCTAGCAATCCCTATAACATCCAGTCACCCTAGCAATCCCTATAACATCCAGTCACCCTAGCAATCCCTATAACATCCAGTCACCCTAGCAATCCCTATAACATCCAGTCACCCTAGCAATCCCTATAACATCCAGTCACCCTAGCAAATCCCTATAACATCCAGTCACCCTAGCAATCCCTATAACATCCAGTCACCCTAGCAATCCCTATAACATCCAGTCACCCTAGCAATCCCTATAACTTCCAGTCACCCTAACAATCCCTATAACATCCAGTCACCCTAGCAATCCCTATAACATCCAGTCCCCTAGCAATCCCTATAATTTCCCAGTCACCCTAGCAATCCCTATAACATCCAGTCACCCTAGCAATCCCTATAACATCCAGTCACCCTAGCAATCCCTATAACATCCAGTCACCCTAGCAATCCCTATAACATCCAGTCACCCTAGCAATCCCTATAACATCCAGTCCCCCTAGCAATCCCTATAACATCCAGTCACCCTAGCAATCCCTATAACATCCAGTCACCCTAGCAATCCCTATAACATCCAGTCACCCTGTATTACAATCTACCTTGACGTGTACTTCTTGCAGGAGCTGAGAGTTCGCTACAACCAGGTGAACTACATGAAAGTGTTTGGTGACGAACCCGACATATACAAGGATATAAAGGACTCTGAAGAGCAGCCATCACTACAGAACCTGGTCAACCGCTGGCTGGAACGAACTCCAGGACTGGAAGAACGAGGCTTTGACTTCTGGAAGAAATACAAGATGGCTGTCGATACTATACTGGAGGAACAACTGCAGGAGGCAAAGGTGAGGTTGCTGGTTGTTAGAAGCAAAGGTGAGGTTGCTGGTTGTTAGAAACAAAGGTGAGGTTGCTGGTTGTTAGAAGCAAAGGTGAGGTTGCTGGTTGTTAGAAGCGGAGGTGAGGTTGCTGGTTGTTAGAAGCAAAGGTGAGTTTGCTGGTTGTAAGAAGCGAAGGTGAGGTTGCTGGTTGTTAGAAGCAAAGGTGAGGTTGCTGGTTGTTAGAAGCAAAGGTGAGGTTGCTGATTGTAAGAAGCGAAGGTGACGTTACTGGTTGTTAGAAGCAAAGGTGAGGTTGCTGGTTGTAAGGAGCAACGGTGTCATTATCTGTTGCAGGAAGGAAAGGTGTCATTACCTTACTGTAGACAGTCATACCTGTGACTGACCTTACTGTAGACAGTCATACTTGTGATTGACCTTACTGTAGACAGTCATACTTGTGACTGACCTTACTGTAGACAGTCATACTTGTGACTGACCATACTGTAGACAGTCATACTTGTGACTGACCATACTGTAGACAGTCATACTTGTGACTGACCATACTGTAGACAGTCATACTTGTGACTGACCTTACTGTAGACAGTCATACTTGTGACTGACCTTGCTGTAGACAGTCATACTTGTGACTGACCATACTGTAGACAGTCATACTTGTGACTGACCTTGCTGTAGACAGTCATACTTGTGACTAACCTTACTGTAGACAGTCATACTTGGGGACTGACCATACTGTAGACATCATACTTGTGACTGACCATACTGTAGACAGTCATACTTGTGACTGACCATACTGTAGACATCATACTTTTTGACTGACCATACTGTAGACATCATACTTGTGACTGACCATACTGTAGACAGTCATACTTGTGACTGACCATACTGTAGACAGTCATACTTGTGACTGACCATACTGTAGACAGTCATACTTGTGACTGACCATACTGTAGACAGTCATACTTGTGATGACCTTTGCTGTAAAACAGTCAATACTTGTGGGCTGACCTTACGTAGACAGCATACTTGTGACTGACCATACTGTAGACAGTCATACTTGTGACTGACCTTACTGAGACAGTCATACTTGTGACTGACCAACTGTAGACAGTCCATACTTGTGACTGACCTTTACGTTAGACAGTCCATACTGTGACTGACCTTACTGTAGACAGTCATACTTGTGACTGACCTTACTGTAGACAGTCATACTTGTGACTGACCTTACTGTAGACATACTTGTGACTGACCTTACTGTAGACATACTTGTGACTGACCTTACTGTAGACAGTCATACTTGTGACTGACCTTACTGTAGAAAGTCATACTTGTGACTGACCTTACTGTAGACAGTCATACTTGTGACTGACCTTACTGTAGACAGTCATACTTTTGACTGACCTTACTGTAGACAGTCCCTACTTTTGACTGGGCCTTACTGTAGACAGTCATACTTGTGACTGACCTTACTGTAGACAGTCATACTTGTGACTGACCTTACTGTAGACAGTCATACTTGTGACTGACCTTACTGTAGACAGTCATACTTGTGACTAACCTTACTGTAGACAGTCATACTTGTGACTGACCTTACTGTAGACAGTGATACTTGTAACTGACTATACTGTAGACAGTCATACTTGACAGTCAGTAAAGTGGTTGGAACAGCTAACCAAAACTTATTAAAGTAACTAAAAAGGTACATTTGGGTCCTCGCTGGACAATTGTCAAGACACAAGTGGGGCGGGAGGAGTAGAGAAGGTCCAAAGATCAGAACTGCATTGAGCCAGGGGAGAGAAGTGGTGATCAGTGGGGGACCTACATTTTTGGGGCCCCTGAAGCTTGAAGTGTTACATAGGGGCCCCTATGTAACCTCTTCTCATACAGTAGACCCAATTTTTTTAAGCATTGTGGACTAAAGTGGCTTCTGGAGCTCCTCAGGGACTAGGGGCCCTAAAGCTTAAGCTTTATTACTTACGTGGTAGACCCGTCCCTGGTGGTATACCTGAAGTTTACCTGGAGAGTGTTCCGGGGGTCAACGCCCCCGCGGCCCGGTCTGTGACCAGGCCTCCTGGTGGATCAGAGCCTGTATACAGGTATTTTTCTGTCCATCTTATCGTCAAACTTTCTAATCCCTTGTCTGTCCTTCAGGCTGAACAGAGCGAGGCACTCCGAATATATCTGACAGCACAACAGAAGAGACGAAGAGAGCTGTTTGACAGCATATTCGACGTGAGAACACACAACGCACTGATGGCCCGGGGAGAGAGACGCCTGACACACAAGGGTCTACAAGGGGCACTGATGATATCCTTCTACAGGGAGGAACCTCGGTTTAACCAGCCCCACCAGCTGCTGACGCTGTTAATGGATGTTGACTCTTTAATTACTAAATGGCGGTGTAAGTGTTACATTTATATTGCTGCAGTTTAATATTTGCACCCCATACCCATCCTGTGGGTGGTAGTCACCCCATATACCCATCCCGTGGGTGGTAGTCACCCCATACCCAATCCTGTGGTGGTTTGTCACCCCATAACCCATCCTGTGGGGGTAGTCACCCTATACCACTGTGGGTGGTAGTCACCCCATATCCATCCTGTGGGTGGTAGTCACCCCATACCCATCCTGTGGGTGGTAGTCACCCCATACCCATCCTGTGGGTGGTAGTCACCCTATATCCATCCTGTGGGTGGTAGGGCACCCCCATATCCCCTCCTGTGGGTGGTAGTCACCCCATACCCATCCTGTGGGGGGTAGTCACCCCAATTTCCCATCCTGTGGGTGGTAGCACCCCATACCCATCCTGTGGGTGGTAGTCAACCCTATATCCATCCTGTGGGTGGTAGTCACCCCATATCCATCCTGTGGGTGGTAGTCACCCCATACCCATCCTGTGGGGGTAAATCACCCCATACCCATCCTGTGGGTGGTAGTCACCCCATACCCATCCTGTGGGTGGTAGTCACCCTATACCATCCTGTGGGTGGTAGTCACCCCATATCCAAACCTGGGGTGGTGTCCCCCCCATACCCATCCTGTGGGTTGGTAGTCACCCCATAAACCCATCCTGTGGGGGTAGTTACCCCATATCCATCCTGTGGGTGATAGTCCCCCCCATACCCATCCTGTGGGTGATAGTCACCCCATACCCATCCTGTGGGTGGTAGTTACCCCATATCCATCCTGTGGGTGGTAGTCACCCCATATCCATCCTGTGGGCGGTAGTCACCCCATAAACCCCTCTGTGGGTGGTAGTCACCCCATACCCATCCTGTGGGTGGTAAATCACCCCATATCCATCCCGTGGGTGTAGTCACCCCATACCCATCCTGTGGGTGGTAGTCACCCCATACCCATCCGTGGGTGGTAGTCACCCCAACCCATCCTGTGGGTGGTAGTCAAAAGATTACAGAGGTACATAATGGGTCCAGGGACTGTACCTCAACATTACAGAGGTACATAATGTGTCCAGGGAATGTACTCAACATTACAGAGGTACATAATGGGTCCAGGGAATGTACCTCAACATTTCAGAGGTACATAATGGGGCCAGGGAATGTATCTCAACATTACAGAGGTACATAATGGGTCCAGGGACTGTACCTAACATTACAGAGGTACATAATGGGTCCCAGGGAATGTATCTCAACATTTCAGAGGTACATAATGGGTCCAGGGGCTGTACCTCAACATTACAGAGGTACATAATGGGTCCAGGGACTGTACCTCAAAATTTACAGAGGTACATAATGGGTCCAGGGGCTGTACCTCAACATTACAGAGGTACATAAAAAAGGGCCAGGGACTGTACCTCAACATTACAGAAGTACATAATGGTCCAGGGACTGTACCTCAACATTACAGAGGTACATAATGGGTCCAGGACTGTACCTCAACATTACAGAGGTACATAATGGGTCCAGGACTGTACCAACATTACAGAGGTACATAATGGCTCCAGGACTGTACCTCAACATTACAGAGGTACATAAAAAAGGGTTTCCCGGGACTGTACCTCCACATTACAGAGGTACATAATGGGTCCAGGAACTGTTTCCCAACATTACAGAGGTACATAATGGGTCCAGGGACGTACCTCAACATTACAGATGTACATAATGGGTCCAGGGACGTACGCAAAATTACAAGGTTTCATAATGGGGCCAGGGACTGTACCTCAACATTACAGAGCACTCTTCACCTAGACGTAAATAGGTACCTGGGTGTTAGTCGACTGTTGTCTCGTAGCTGGGTTGGTACGCACTCAGCCATACATTTAGGTCCGTGGTTCGATTTCCGGTACGGGTGAAATATTAGGACGGCTTTCCCCCTTTAAAATACCC